>SEYY01008984.1:0-2500 GCA_009176605.1 Armadillidium nasatum
ATCTTTAATGATCCTAGGTCAGGAAATACTCGGTTGAGGAGATATTGAGGTGCGTAAAACATACATGAACCCCCGTTTCTTTTAATATTATTTATTTATTGCATTACCATAGGTAGTAAAATATATCAATCCAAATCACAGGTGGTGTTCAAAATGTGACCGTTCTAATGCGATTCAGACTTCTATATATCTCGTCATGGAGCAGTTCAATTCGATCGCCCATCGTAATATATATATATATATATATATATATATGTTCATATATATATATATATATATAATATATTGATTGGATTTCCTCCTCCTCGTTTTTTTTACTTACTGTATGTCTTGCTTTCTTTCTAATCGTTACATTTCTGCTGTTGTTGATGGGGCGACTTCTTCTTCCTTTCCTGTTAATAGTGATGTTCCTCAGCGTTTTGTTATGTCCCTTATTCTTTTCCTACTTTTCATAAATAATCGTTTCAGCTCCATATTTAACTCTATACATTCAATTCCGATGACTCGACTCTCCATTTTACTATTAAATTTATATTCTAGTTCCATCCTTTGCATCTAGAATTGAATTTTGTCTTAATATTTCTGATTCCATTCCTGCTGTTCTGCATACAATTTCTCAGTGGAGTTGTCTACCTAGTGAAATTCAACACTTTAAAAATTTATCGTCTAGAAATCTTCCTCTCAAAGGCATCTTGTAACTTTTCAATTTTTCTCATCTCTCCTGTTGACACTATAAATATATTTGGCCTTCACATAAACAAAAAAAATGTCTTTGGAAACCTCACATTACAACGGTTGCTAGGACGGCCTCAAAAAAGCTGGGAGTTCTGTTTAGACTGTGAGAATATTTTCCTTCTTTGCAGATGTGAGAGCAGCACCCTATATAAGAACGGATGAAGTCCTTGTATAGTTGGAGTTACTCCAAATATAGAAGAGCTTCATCTCCTCTTGAATGGATTGCTTCTCTCATATCTGGGGTAGATTAGATTTCACTCGTCTTTTGAATAGGGTCGATCAAGTCAAAAGCTAAAAGATTTTTGAACTATTCTGCTCTTTCCAATTCACTTGACATTGATGCTTTGTCTCTTTTCTGTATGTCCTAAGCTGCAAACGCTTGACAGAAATGACCACTCGTATACCTCCATCTTTAAGGTGTCCTCACAGCTCAAGGAGTGCATTGTCTGCACATAAATTTTGTGCTGACATAGACAACTCAATACTTATCCGCTGTGGTGCCTCTTTCAATTCAGCCACCTCTCCTTTGTGGAATTCTCTTCCATCTTCTATGTTTCCTGCCGAATTTATTCTCAATGACTTTAGGGTCCACTCACGTCTGTGCTCACTTCGAAATATATTTTTGATGAGACTTGTTGGAATTTTTATTCTTTTATTACTTTAACACTTCCTCCACGAATATATATATATATATTATAATATATATATATATATATATATATATATATATATATATATATATATATATATATATATAATAATATAATATATATATATTCAGGTAGTGTCTTTTCTTGGAAAAAAAATTAGAACATTTAAATTCATAAAACCTTGGAATAATTCTGCAGCGTATTAAGAAATAAAGAAACATACAAACACACACACACAAATAACATATATATATATATATATATTATATATATATATATATATATTATATATATTATATATATTATATATATATATATATATCCTTACCTGTTTTCCCAACTTTTGATTTGCACACTTTTAACGCTGTGTATCGGTCACGTTGGCCATTAGCGATTAGATCCCGAAAGTTCTGAATCTGATGGATTTGGTAGGTCCGCTTTGCCCACCAGAAGAGACAAAAAAAAAAAAAAAAAAAAAAAAAAAAAAAAAATATATATAATATATATATATATATATATATATATATATATTATATATATATATATATATATATATATATATATATATATATATATATATATATATATATATATATATATATATATATATATATATATATATATATATATATATAATATATATATAATTTTATTATATTTATTATTATATAATATTAAATATATATTATATATTAAATTTGATTTACAATAGGAATAGCTAAAAAATTAAAATATTTAAAAAATATAAATGATAAAATGAATGAAAAACATAAATAATAATAATAATAATAATAATGATTTTATTTTTTTTATTTTTTTTATTATTATTATTTTTATTATTATTTTTATTATTATTATTATTATTATTATTATTATTATTATTATTATTATATTAACCAAGGAGATATTTTAATAATTTTCACTTGATAAAGACTTGTGTAGAGTTATTGCATTTCTTTTTATTCATTTAAGTTATATAAAAAAAAACAACCTAAAAATAATTATAAAACTTTAATAAATATAAAAAGAAATACATAAAAAAAAACAGAAATAAAACAATAAAAGAATCTCCTTTAATGAACTGAAGAGTAAATAGACATGGGTATTTGTTTATC
>SEYY01008984.1:10000-15000 GCA_009176605.1 Armadillidium nasatum
GTCCCTTTCGACATTCGAGGTCTACTGCTGATATACTTTTTTATCTCACAGATTTATGATCTTCTTCACTTAGGGACCGTTTGAAAAACTGTGTGATTGAGCTTTACATATCTAAAGCATTTGACTGGGTATAATATGAGTCACTGCTTTCCAAGCTCCCCTCCTTTGGGTTTCCTCCTTCTCTTTTCTTACTTATGTCTAGCTTTCTATGTAACCTTTTCATTTCGACTGTTGTTGATGGGGCGACTTCTTCATTTTCTATTAATTGGGGTGTTTCTCAGGGTTCTATCTTGTCTGCTACTCTATTCATACTTTTTATTAATGATCTTATCAGATGTTTATCTAAATCTATCCATTCATATGCCGATGACTCGACCTTCTATTCTTCTACTTATTTCAAATTGGCTCCCTATTTTGTATCTAGAGTTGTATCTCATCTTCATCTTTCCGGTTCCATTCTTGCTTATCTGAATAGAATTTAACAGTGGGATGATCTCAATCTTGTGAAATTCAACTCTTTAAAAACTCAATTTCTTGAAATCTTCCTTTTAAAGACACCTCCTAACTTTTCTATTTCTTTCGATAGTTCTCCCGTCTCTCCTGTTGACAGTATAAATATCCTTGGCCTTCACATAAACGAAAAAATGTCTTGGAAACCTCATATCACAATAGTTGCAAGCACTGCCTCAAAGAAACTGAGAGTTCTGTTTAGCCTGAGAGAATTTTTTACCTCTTCACTGTTGCTCCAATAATACAAAGGCCTCATTCACCCTTGTTTGGAGTATTGTTCTCAAATCTGGGGTGGCTCAGGTTTCACCCGTCTTTTAGATTAGGTTGAATCAAAAGCTAAAAGGCTTATAAATTATTCCGCCCTTTCTAATTTACTTGACCCTTTATCTTTGCAACGTGACGCTGGTGCCTTGTCTCTTTATTTATAGATACTACAGCTTCAAATGCTCGAGGGACCTCGTAGCACAAGAGGTGCATTGTCTGCACATAAATTTTGTGTTGACATAGTCAACTCCAGGCTTCTTCCTGTGAGGCCTCCTTTCCATCCACTTCTGTTTGGTTGAATTCTCTCTCATCTTCTGTGTTTCTTGCCAAATTTAATCTCAATTACTTTAAACCCTACGTCTGAGCTCACCTACGAAATTTGCGTTATGTGGAACTTGTAGGATATTTCTTATTCTCTTATTGATCTAACAACCCCTCCATGAATAAGGCTCTGCCAGTAAACGGTAGTGATGCGTTAATATATATATATATATATATATATATATATATATATATATATATATATATATTATATATATATATATATATATATATATATATATATATATATATATACTATTAATATATATTATATATATATATTATATATATATATATATATATATATATATATATATATATATATATATATATATATATATATATATATATATATATATATATATATATATATATATATATATATATATATATATATATATATATATATATATATATATATAATATATATATATATATATATATAATATATATATATATATATATATATCATATATTCTAATATTGTGTTACTTCTACTGTTCCCCCAATAGAACATTTTTTTTTACTATTTTGAGTGTCTGACTATTTCTTACGAGACTGTTGTATATTCTCATCAATATACCGATTTCCTCTGTTTAAGGGATTTCAGTGTACACAAACTTAAGTGGTTGGGGTCCTCTCATGCTGATCCAGGAGGAGAAAAGGACGAATGTTTCAACATTCTTAATGATCTGGAGCAACTAATTAAAGAATATACTCTACACACATTCCAGATCGTCCAAACCAATTCTTAAAAACCCTTGACTTATGCCTCATCACTAGTTTTAATTTCTATAAATATGCTGTCTCCTCTCCTGTTGGTAAATCTGATCACAAATTCACTGCTCTTAATTTTCATGATTTCACTCCAACTGCTCCTCCACCTTGCCCTAAAAGTATCTTCTCGTACTTTAATTTGCCCCTGGAGGGACTACATGATTTTGAAAAGAAGTAGGTTTATTTTCTCTTCTTCTCTCTCTCTCTCTCTCTTCTCTCCTCTCTCTCTCTCTCTCTCTATATATATATATATATATATATATATATATATATATATATTATATATATATATATATATATATATATATATAATATATATATATATATATATATATAATTTATAATTAAGATACAATCAATCCGTTGTAATTAATGTTTCCTTTGTTGCACATCTGCAGCAAGTGTTTACAATGAAAGGTATTTTAAAATTAGTTTCATTTCTAAATCTGTGCTCTTATTACTATAGTCTTAATTAATGATTCTAATCTGATAAAACGTATATTCTACGAGGCAATTACAAAATGATATACGAACTAACTAACTAACTAGCTAAATAACTATATATATATATATATATATATATATATATATATATATATATATATATATATATATATATATATATATATATATATATATATAATATATATATATATATATATATATATATATATATATATATATATATATATATATATATAATATATATATATATATATATATATATATATATATATATATATATATATATATATATATATATATATATACTATATATATATATTATATATATATATATATATATATATATATATATATATATATATATATATATATTATATATATATATATATATATATATATATATATATATATATATATATATATATATATATATATATATATATATATATATATATATATATATATAATATATATATATATATATATATATATATATATATATATATATATATATATATATATATATATATATATATATATATATATAATATATATATATATATATATATATATATATATATATATATATATATATATATATATATATATATATATATATATATATATATATATATATATATATATGTATATATATATATATATATATATATATATATATATATATATATATATATATATATAATATATATAATATTATATAATAATATATATATATATATATATATATATATATATATATTAGTAAAGCTTGCTACTTCCCCGACCAGATAAGCCTAACAGGAATAGTAGAGGCACTGAGAATCGAACTAGTGCCATCGCCACAACTGGTATTACTTCCAGTACTACTACAAATTCTCACGCTCTTTCGTGAGCACCCTGATCCAATGCTATTTCCTGACTTTTGGGTGGTCAAGGACCCCCGCTTTTAAGATCTGGGGAGCATAGTCTCTCAGTATCCCACTTTTTCAGGGTCTTTCCTTGATATTTTATGGGACCTCATATCTGTCCCACACTCTCTCCTAACGTGGTTTGAGTGGAATTCCCCAGCAAAACTTGCCTGGAGACACTTCAAGATCCCAAGCTTTTTCGTGTGCACATCCGGATTCCACACTTTTTCCTGACACCTTTTTTTGGACCTTCAGACACGATTTTCAAAGCTTACTGGGCCACCTCCCTTAAGGATTGATGGCATAGCCACAACTCCCACTTTTCTCAGTCACTTAAATAAAGGGACCATACATGCATCTTACCAATCTTGAGGCACCTTTATCATAACCCAGTATAAATTAAATAGCTTCGCTACCCAATTTATTATACGTACACCCCTCCTTCCACTAGTATATATATATATATATATATATATATATATATATATATATATATATATATATATATATATATATATATATATATATATATATATATATATATATATATATAATGAAATTAAAAACTAATATCTTTTTACATAACCTGACCAAAAACTATTTCAGTTTGAACCTCGTCAATGGCTGTATGTTTTTCTATGTTGTAACACTATATTTAAACTTTACGATAACTATAGGTTGAACGAACCACTGTTGTTACTAAGTGCTGTTCTTAAAAAAATGATATAGAGTGATTTCAGTATTTTTTTGTTAGTTCCATTTTATTGCAAAATCAGTGAAAATGTTCTCTGGTAGCTGAATGCGACGCAGTGTATTAAAAGTTTGCTCTAGCTAGAGAATCAAAGTCGATGTTAATCAATCCTCACAGCGACTTGGCTCACCGTTCTGCCGATTATGATTTTGCAAGATATTCTTTTTTTTCATTTTAAGATAAATGTAATCGTGAAATGGTGATTTAAAAAATATCACTTTAATAGAGAGGTGTGGTAAGCTGTCTTCTGTCAAGTGTGGAGTTTAAGAAATATTTAATTGAATGGCATTTCAAGGAAGAAAGATACAAATTGGCTTTAAACTCAAACCTTTTGGACATACATAAATGAATGCTCGGATGAGAAGTGGAATGCTCTATGAGTGGTTTAACACTAATACATATAAAGTAATATGAGGTGCTGAAGAAGATTAAACATGGGAAAGTTTTTTTAAGGTAAACTTTATATTTATTAAAATATATTTATTTTATATTTATTATAGTCTCCTGATAATAAGAACAGCTGTTCCGTGAAATATTAATATATAAATTTTGGATGTTCAGAGTTTTGGTGCTCAAATTCTAAAAAGGAGACACGCTTAAATTGTTTAAAGTAATTTATATATATATATATATATATATATTATATATATATATATATATATATATATATATATATATATATATATATATATATATATATATATATATATATATATTAGGGATGGAGTAAAGTATCGGTATCGGCAGTATCGACACATTTTTGGGTATCGGTATCGGTATCGGCCAAAAAAATTATAGGAGTAAAGTATCGGTATCGGTAAGTATGGGCATATTTTAAGGGATCGTTTATCGGGTATCGGTTTCGGGGAAGTTTTAGGTATCGGTATCGGTATCGGTATCGGTAAAAATTTTGGTATCGCTCCATCCCTAATATATATATATAATGCAAATTTACATAACTTACTTAAACGAAAAAGCTTGTCTTTTTGGTGCTCAAATGGTGC
>SEYY01008984.1:22500-27500 GCA_009176605.1 Armadillidium nasatum
GGGATAGGACGGAACCCTGAGGAACACCACTGTTAATAGATTTAAAGGATGAACGATGGCGGTCTACAACAGCTGCTATAGAGCGACCGGAAAGGAAATTAGCGGGAAGATCACAGAGAGAAGGATAGATACCGAAAGATATGTATGATATGTATGATATATGTATATATATATATATATATATATATATATATATATATATATATATATATATATATATATATATATATATATATATATATATATATATATATATATATATATATATATATATATATATATATATATATATATATATATATATATATATATATATATATATGTATATATATTTTATTGTTATCTATATTTTTATAAGTATAACTAATTGAAATTTTTATGGTTTTGTTTTAATTATCATTATTTTTATATTTTATTATTATTGTTATAAAATTTACTATTATTATTATTATCATTTTAATTATTATTATTATTATTATTATTATTATTATTATTATTATTATTATTATTATTATTATTATTATTATTATTATTATTATTATTATTATTATTATTATTATTTATTATTATTATTATTATTAATATTTATTATTATTATTATTATTATTATTATTATTATTATTATTATTATTATTATTATTATTATTATTATTATTATTATTATTATTATTATTATTATTATTATTATTATTATTATTATTATTATTATTATTATTATTATTATTATTTTTAATAGTAGTAGTAGTAGTAATATTGTATTTTTATTATTACAATAATTATTCTTTATATGATTTTATTCAAAATTTAAAATTTTTTTTGTAAATTAAAAAATAAAATAAATTATATTTTTTTTAATATTTAAACTCTGCAAATGGAAAACCATTTAAGCTTTTAATTTTTTATTTTTTTATTTTTATTTTTTAATTTTTTTTAATTGCAAATTTTTTTTTTTTGGATGTTTATTAAAAAATAATTAAAAGAAAAAAAAAAAAAAAATAAAAAAAAAATAATAAAAAAATATAATTATATATATATAAATATATAATATATATATATATATATATATATATATATATATATATATATATATATATATATATATATATATATATATATATATATATATATATATATATATATATATATATATATATATATATATATATATATATATATATATATATATATATATATATATATATATATATATATATATATATATATATATATATATATATATATATATATATATATATATATATATATATATATATATATATATATATATATATATATATATATATATATATATATATATATATATATATATATATATATATATATATATATATATATATATATATATATATATATATATATATATATATATATATATATATATATATATATATATATATATATATATATATATATATATATATATATATATATATATATATATATATATATATATAGCCAAAATTTTGTGTATATGCTAATATTGCAATGCTTTCTGTGCATGAGAATAAAGAACAAATCTTTTAGCATTAATTAAATCGAATAATTAATTCGATAAATTAGTGTCGTCAATGTATTGTTGGTAAGGGTAACTCAGTCATCTTGTTGCCATGTTGGTGGTTTTTTATTGCCAACTCAATCATCTTGTTTCAATGTTTGTGCTTTTTATTGGCAACTCTGTCATCTTAATTCCATGTTTGTGTTTTTTCTTCTCTTCAATATCTTTTTCGAATTCAGGGGGAGATTCTTTGTTGTCTCCTTTTTTTTTCCTTTGGGACAAAATGTGCGCTGACCTAATTTTGTCTAGAATATTTATGGTGCTTAGAAACAAGTGTTTAATTACTGCTGGAGAATGTCTTGCATATATATTTTAATACCTAATTTTTTAAAGGGAACATTCCAAATTTAATATATATATATATATATATATATATATATATATATATATATATATATATATATATATATATATATATATATATATATATATTAGGGATGGAGTGAAGTATCGGTATCGGTATCGGTATCGGCAAGTATCGGCATATTTTTCGATACCGGTATCGGTATCGATATCGGTATCGACCTTTTCAGTATCGGTATCGGTATCGGCAAAATTTTTGGATAAGAGTTAAGTATCGGTATCGGTATCGGTAGTAGTATCGGCATATTTTCCGATACCGATACCGGTATCGGTATCGGTATCGGTATCTGGTAATTTTTAGGTATCGGTATCGGTATCGGTATCGGTAAAAATTTTGGTATCGTTCCATCCCTATATATATATATATATATATATATATATATATATATATATATATATATATATATATATATATATATATATATATTATATATATATATATATATATATATATATATATATATATATATATATATATATATATATATATATATATATATATATATATATATATATATATATATATATATATATATATATATATATATATATATATATATATATATATATATATATATATATATATATATATATATATATATATATATATATATATATATATATATATATATATATATATATATATATATATATATATATATATATATATATATATATATATATATATATATATATATATATATATATATATATATATATATATATATGTGGCTCCGTAGCTCAGCCGATCGAGCACTCGCGATAGCAATCGAGAGGTCCAGGGTTCGAGGCCTGGCCGGAGCGGGAAATGTGAGCGATTTCTCCTTGCGCATAGCTCCGAATGACTCAGTCGTTAAACGAGTACATCAGTGGAGTGCTCTTGCCACTGATGGGAATAATCTCCGGCATCCGCGATAGGCCTGGCCCAGCCAGCGGTATCCGCCGTGGGCCCTTGAAACCCAAGGATCTTCCTCGAAAGATCCCACTGACAGGACTTAGTCCTACCTGGGGGAAGGTGGTGATATATATATATATATATATATATATATATATATATATATATATATATATATATATATATATATATATATATATATATATATATATATATATATATATATATATATATATATATATATATATATATATATATATATATATATATATATATATATATATATATATATATATATATATATATATATATATATATATATATATATATATATATATATATATATATATATATATATATATATATATATATCTGCACCATATTTCGCATGATGCAGAATGGTTTCGACCAGAAATATCCATATTCCTGTAACCGTACGTAGGAAGAGGAAAAAAAAAACCTGTTTTAAAAAAATTTCCCAGCCTCTATAACCATACGAAGAACTATTCTTCATTTGATATGACTGCGTCGAAATAACCATACTTTTTCGACCAGAAGTTACCTAGAAGTTTCAATAATTTCCAATTCAAAACATTTTTTGTTGAAAGTTTTTCAAACGAGCCTTTTTGAAAATTTTCTGGCCTCACATTTCTTTTTATTTCAATTTAATGGAAAGATCTGGTTTGAAATTTTTTTTGTTCCTCTTGAGTTTTTTTTAAATATTAATTTTGATTTATTAATATTATTGATTTTAATTTCAAATGTTAATTTCAATAAAAATATTTCCTTCGATTTATAGAAATGTTTCCCTTTATTCCTTTACTTCTAATTAACTTATACTTCTAATCGGATTCAATTAGTACAATCTAGTGATGTATGTGACATCCGCATACGCAATTATTAAATTCGGATGTATAAAATTTTGAAAGTTATTAATTTGTTGCCTAATGTTTGATTAAATTTCTGGATAGTATGAATAAGGAAATAATTATTTTTCATTTATATATATATATATATATATATATATATATATATATATATATATATATATATATATATATATATATATATATATATATATATATATATATATATATATATATATATATATATATATATAATAAACTCACCATACTCCTGTAGGTGCGAGCACCTGTCAGCAGGATCTTTCGAGGAAGATCCTAGAGTTTCTTGGGCCCTACGGCGGATACCGCTGGCTGGGCCAGGCCTATCGCGGATGCCGGGGAGTTTTCCCATCAGTGGCAAGAGCACTCCACTGATGTACTCATTTAACGATTGAGTCATTCGAAGCAAAGCGCAAGGAGAAACCGCTCACATTTCCCGCTCCGGCCAGGCCTCGAACCCTGGACCTCTCGATTGCTATCACGAGTGCTCGATCGACTGAGCTACGGAGCTCATATATATATATATATATATATATATATATATATATATATATATATATATATATATATATATATATATATATATATATATATATATATATATATATATATATATATATATATATATATATATATATATATATATATATATATATATATATATATATATATATATATATATATATATATATATATATATATATATATATATATATATATATAATCTTCCGATCCTTCACTTATTTGCTCTGATGGTTCTGTTGCTAACACTCTAACTGAAAAGGCTAATCTCATCGGAATCTTTGTCCTCCTCCAATTTCAACCCTGGACGACTCCGGCAACCATCCTCCAAATTCTTCTCTCAGATGTCCCATACCTTTGTGATTACATTTGATCAGGTGCATGGACTTCTAAATCTATGAACGCTAGGAAGGCAAACGGCCCTGATGGCATTCCTCCCCGAGTTTTATAAGTATGCGCTTCTGAGCTGGGCTCGTCCGTCGTTCAACTTTTATCTCTATGATTCAGTACTAGTACTTTCCCTCAGTGTTGGAAGCGCTCAGTAGTCCAACCTATTCTGAAGAAAGGTAGCCTCTCTGATTCTTCTAAGTATCACTCTATAGCTCTCACTCGTATTCTGTCTAAGATCTTTGAAACCATTCTCAACTCTCACTTCTTAGATCATCTGGAATCCCATTCCTTTCTTTCTAATCATCAGTATGGCTTTCTGCGTTCGAGATCTACTGGTGATATATTTTCG
>SEYY01008985.1:17500-22661 GCA_009176605.1 Armadillidium nasatum
TCTTAGGCCCCCCATACTTTCATTCCTTCTACCACTCCTGTTCTTTTATTCCTTTTTCCGTCCCACCCTTATCTTCCACACAACATTACTAGATAATTGAATTCATTCACATCCTCAAATTTCCATTCTCAAACTTCTACAAACCAATTCCTCACTACCTTTCCCTCATCCCACCTCCAATCTCATTACTCTTTATTCTTCGTTGGCTTGAATTTCAATCTCTAGTTTGCACATTTCCCTCAAACTCTTCACAAGTATTCTCATCTTTTTCTCCAGATTCTGCCACCAACATTGCCGCTATCATCTGCAAAAAGTAAACATTCATTTCACATTCACCTTCCATATTTTTTAACGTAATATTCTTCCCTTCTCCCTCCATTTTCTAAGTAAACCATTCATCAATAATTAAATAACATGAAGAAATTACAAACCCCTGTCTCAACCCCACTCCTATAGTAAACCAATCGATAGCTTCTTCTTCCCTCACATCTTGATCTACAATTGCATAATATATATATATATATATATATAATAAATTATATAATTTATATATATATTATATATAATATATATTATCTATATATATATATATATTATATATATATATATATATATTATTAGTGATGGATCGGATGTCTTATTTCTAATTGCGGATGCGGATGCGGATGCGGATGTCGAATTGTTGAAAGTGCGGATGCGGATGCGGCGGATGCGGATGCGGATGTTGAATTTTTGAGAAGTGCGGATGCGGATGCGTTTGCGGATGTTGAATTTCCGAAAGTGCGGATGCGGATGCGGATGCGGATGTTGAATTTTCGAAAATGCGGGATGCGGATGCGGATGCGGATTTTTTTTTTTTTTTTTTATTTTTGGATTTTGTTTAGAGGTGGGACAGGGCTACAACTTTTATAAAATACAATATATATATATATATACTATATATATATATATATTAATATATATATATATATATATATCTATATATATATATATATATATATATTATATATATATATATATATATAATATTATTATATATAATATGCTTCAATTTCAATAAGTTTTTGTAAAGCTTTATTATTAAAGGAAAAATGAAAGTCTTTTATGTAAAGTAAGAGTCGCTTCAATGGACAAATGGATTAAAGTCATTAAACATTACATGACTTCAGGGAATTGCTTCCTCTTGCATCGCTAACTTGGGGGACGTTAAATATAAGGATGGACTACGAGTTACTTTAAGCATCAGTGTATAAAATTTATATATAATTCCCTGCTATAAGGCATTGTATATTATATAATAAGTATATATAATATATATATATATATATATATATATATATATATATATTATATATAATATATTATATATTTATATATTATATATATAATATTATTATATATATATATATATATAAATATATAAATATTATATATATTATATATATATAAATTATATATATAATATATTTATATTATATATATATATAAATGATATATATTATATATATATATATATATTTTATATATATATTATATATATAATTATATATATATATTATATAATATATATATATATATTATATATATATATATTATTATATATATATTATATATATATTATATAATAATATATATATTATTATTATAATATATATATAATATATATATAATATATATATATATATATATATATTATATATCTACGCTAAATCCAGATGGGTCCATGTGGGCTGCCAGCGTAAGGGGGATTGACCACTTCTCTTCAGGCCAGGGACGTCTGTAGCCTCAGGTGGAAGGCTACTTCAAAGGTTAACCACAGTCGAGGGCAAAGGAGCTGCCAAACTGGGTTTCCTTTTTAGGTAGCAGAGGCGTTGGAACTTCTTCTTCTAAGGGCAGCTTCTTTTGGACTTCTGCTTGGGACTGCTTCTTCTGCTCTGGGCAGCTTGGCTGTGAGGCGGATTCTTCTTCGGCTCCTCGGAATAAAGGGAAAGGTTACTACTATTCTATGCCTTCTGAAAATTATCTCAGTATTTGGGAAGGTGTAAGAAAAGTAGAGAGTTTTCCACTTTATTTATTATCCCTAATTTTAACAAAAATTGTTTACAAAGTTATTATTATTAAAGTTTTACAAATCTATGTTGAAATATTATACAAAATTTTATTTATTTACATTAGAAAATATTTTATAATATATTTAAAATATAATAATTATTTGAAATTTAACATTAACAATTTTTATTAAAATTTAATACAAAAATATAAAATAAATACATTTTACATTTTATAATAGTTTCTCATAATGGTTTTAACTTGATTCAAATTTAGCGGTAAAATAGTTTTGGCGGGAAAAGTACATTAAAGTTTTGGGACATAATTTACATTATATTTAAATTTTTATTTTTAAATAATAGTTTATATTTTTATATATTTAATATTAATTATTTTATAACAAAAAATTTTATTTTTAATTATTTAATTAAGTTGCTATTTTTAACTATTATTAAAAAGTTATGCACAAAAAATATTTTCTTTTTCATTTAAAAAAAATTTTTATTATTTTATTTTGGGTAACGACACTATATATCAGTTCCCCATCGAGACACGGAGTGAACATCTTCAGGAAGCGTACTCGACGGAGGGGGTTTCTTCTGGAAAGTGTACTCTTGAGAATAGGAACCACTGGATGTAGAGTCGTCGTCCTAGTAGGAACATCAGGTGCATCAGAGGTAGGAACATCAGGTACATCGATAGCTTCTACTGTTACCGGAGAATGCGGGACAAAAGTATCTGCTACGATGTTTTCTTCCTTTTGTTGATGTGACGTATTGGAGGACGATTACTCTTTGTTTGCAGGAAATGAGCGGTTTGAGTAGTAGAGAGTCACTTTCGAAGTTAGTTTTTATATGTGCATTCTTTGTAGGTTTTTCTTGGTAGGTTGTTTTTGTAGGGTGTTTTTCGTAGGTTTATAACTTCTTTGCAGCAGAAATCCAAAGGGACAAATTGACCGTAAAGCATCCGGTGTAGAATTGCTCCAAAAGACGTCTAGCTGCTGTCCGTTACTTTTTTTAAGTTGAGGTGAATTCAATTGAGCCAGAAGAATTTAATAAATGAAGTTAGGCTTCTTAAGGAGTACGTGGTTCTTGTGGTATTTGTTCTTGTTGTAAGGACAAGAATCCACGTTTAAGGGAGGTTACTGAGAAGGTGGGCGGCTCCATTCCTGCAGCAGAGATGACTGTTGTTCTTGAGGTAGCTGGTGGTAGTGAGAAGCCATGATGACGGGCAGCGTAGTCCTTGTGAGACATCCATAAAGTCCCGATGTTGAAGGGGGTTGGGCTGGTAGGCCCAACTTGTGGTTCAGGAGTTCGGCTGGTAAGCCGAACTTTTGGACGAATCGCTGGGTCAGTGGTTGGGCTGGTAGGCCCAACTTGTAAATGGCCACCCATTTAGCAGCCAGCTTCCTCAGTTGTGCATAGCCGCTTTGAGGAAAGGGCAAGGGAGGTAGCAGCTTCTTCTTGGGTGTTCGGGGTCCATTGTTCATTGTTCCAGATCTGGACACACTCGCAGGTCACCAATTATATAGTGACCCTCTTTGTAGTGGACCCGTAGGGGGATGCGGCTCGTAAGGAGTAGGTGCATCGGTTCTCAGAGCCTAGGAGGGTAGCCTCGTTTTCTTAGGAGCTGGAACGTCTGTAGCCTCAGGTGGAAGGCTACTTACCACAGTCGAGGGCAAAGGAGCTGCAATTTCTTTTTGGGCAGTGGCGTTGGAACTTCTTCTTCTGGGCAGCTTCTTTGGACTTCTGCTTGGGACTGCTTCTTTTAGGGCTTTGCTTGGGTCTTCTTTTTGGGCTGCTTGGGAGCTTCTCCTTGGAATAAAGGGAAAAGGTTACTACTTTCTACCTTCTGAAATTATCTCAATTTGGGAAGGTGTAAAAAAGTAGAGAGTTTCCACTTTATTTTTATTCCCTAATTTAACAAAAATTGTTTACAAAGTTATTATTTTAAAGTTTAACAAATTATATTGAAATATTATAAAAATTTTATTTATTTACATTAAAAATTTTTTATAATAATTTAAAATTAATATTTAAATACATTATAAAATTTTAACATTAACATTTTTATTTAAATAAATATTAAAAATAAAATACATTTTATAAAAGTTTCTCATAATGTTTTATCTTGATTCAAATTTAAAATAGTTTTGAGTGCATTAATTTTGATAATTTACATATTTCTAAAGGTTTTTATTTTTATTTTAATAGTTTATATTTTATATTTATTTATTATTTTATAACAAAAGAAACTTTTTAATTAGGTTTTTTGTTTTTTTAAACAAATAAATTTAAAGTTAACACAAAATATTTTTATTAAAGAAAACGTTAATTTTTTAAGAACTATTTTATATATAGAACACTATAATAATATATTTAATAATATATATATATAAATTATATTATATAATTATATATATATATATAAATATATTATATATATATATTATATATATATATATATAATATATATATATATATAGTATATATATATATATTATATATATATATATACTATATGTATATATATATATATATATATATATATATTATATATATATATATATATATATATATAATATATATATATATATAATATATAATAATATATATATATATATATATTGGTTTATTCTGTCCTTATATGACAATTGCTTATTGTTCATTTGGGAGTATGATTTTCCAAAAGTTTGTGCATAAATTTCATCTGTTTCAATTATAGAGTTAGTGACTTCATTCGAAGAACTAGAAGATAAATGAAGACAGATTGTAGATAAATCGTCAATAAACTTTTGTTTCCGACTACAAATTCTATTATGAATTTGCTGCAAATAAATACTTGAAATTGAAAATGGATTATTTTTTTTTAATCTTTTTCTTCAGGTCAGGGAAGGAAAGATATATTTTTTAGGTTAATGAATGAATCCTACGCAATTAAATGAAAAATAAAAGTGAATTTTTAATACTTTCATTTTATCTATGTATGAATATTAACATTTGCATTTAAAAGATTTTATTTAAATATTTTAAGAATTTCCCTGGGGTTGTTTACGGAGAGTTTCTGAATGTGCTATTGCTAATTTTTTTTTTTTTTTTTTTTTTTTTTTTTT
>SEYY01008986.1:0-2500 GCA_009176605.1 Armadillidium nasatum
AAAGGCCAGAAGCCTACCTAAATTTCCACCAGAGTTAGGGAAAAATTCGGAAATCTGGTAAAATTAAAGTTGACATGTCCAGATTCACGGCATTTGAAGTTGTGTAAGTAATAGAAAGTTGGGAAAATAAATAGATTGTGTTCCACACTTTGCCAGTAGAGTATATGTAAGATTAAGCATGGCATTTAAGTCTGAGAAAGGATGAGACTGTGTAGGAAGGCGTAGGTAGGAGGTATGCGACGAGAAAGTACAGAAGAGCAGAGTCTTTTGTGTTAGTGATAGAATAAAGAGCAGAAAGAGACTGTAAAGAATTAATGAGATCGGAAGTGTTGATAAGACGAAAAGGTCTAAGCTCCACCTTTTAAAGGAGAGCTGTATGAGTGGAATCACCTTAGATGTGGGATGTGTATTCCATACAGCAACGAACAACATCCTTATAAAGAGTAAGCATCTAGAATGATTTGAAGAAATTTTGAAGGCACCTCAGAACTCCTAACCTCTTAGAAGCTAGTTTAGAAAGAGAAGTAATGTGACCTATCTATGAAAGTTCACGAGAAAAAGAACACCAAGAATATTATGGATAGACGAAGGTTTGAGTTGTGTGTTTTCGAAGAAGATATGATAGTTGTGTGAATGGTTGTGTAGAGTAGAGAGATAGAGGGATTGAGTTTTTGAGTCATTGCAAACGACCATGGTTTCTCTATCTCAATTTGAAGGGGCGTCTTTCAAACTGAAAGGAGTATTGAAGGATGGAGTCGTCGGCATAACAAAAGGATAGGAGATGAAATAACAGTGAGAAGGACATTAATGAAAAATAGGAAAAGATCCTTGAGGAACACCACTATTAATAGATTAAATAGATGAAAGGAGGCCTCTATAACAGCTGCTATAGAACGACCGGAAAGAAAATTAGAAAGAAGGTCACAGAGAGACGAACTGATTCCGATAGAGAGAAGTTTGGAAATCAAAGCTTTGCGCCAGACTCTGTCGAAAACTTTCGATATGTTCACGCGACACCAAAAGATTCACCAAAATATGAAAGAGATTAGGACCAAGTGTCAGAGAGAAGGAAAAGAAGATCACCAGCAGAGTATTTTTCACGAAAGCCATACTGGAGATCAGAGATAAGATTAGAAGAATTGAGATGTTCCTAGATTTTCCTGTTAATTAAGGATATATTCGGAAACTTTAGGAATTAATGGAGGTTAAAGAAATGGGACGGAAATTAGAGGGTTGAGATGGGTCTCCCTTCTTCGGCTCTGGCTGAATAAATGTATGTTTCCAGCAGGAAGGGAAGGTTGAAGTAGAAAAACAAAGACGAAATAGTTTACCAAGGAAAGGTGTAATCTCTGAAACATAAGTTTTGAGAACCACAGGAGGGATACCATCTGGAGAGAGAGAGCCGAAATGATGTCTTTAGAAGTAATTACAACAGGCATAAATGAATTGGAAGGGGGTGAATGAGTAAGAACAGCTTCTGAATCGAATTAGATGCAAAACTTGAGTTCAGCTTTAGCAGAAGGTAAAACGTCAGTTGTACAGAAAGAAGATACTAGAGGAGCGAAAAAAGAAAGAGCACAGTTAGAGTTGACATTTTTTTCAAAATGTCAGAAAGGGTGTGAGTAAGGAGAACCAGAAAGATTTTTGCATTAACAATGGAGAATGCAAAATGCGTTCTCCGTTGATATATATAGATATATTATACATAATATAATAACTTATCTATACATTATGTATATTAATCTATATTATATATTATATTATAGTATATCTATATTATAAATATATATATATTATATTCATATATATATATATCTAATTACTACTATATAAGCCTATGCTTTATTATATTGTATAAAAAATTTAAAGTTCAAGATAAAAATTTAAATAATAATAATTATTATTTTAGACCTGTTTATAATAGAGATTTTTTTGCCAAATCAAAACACTTTTATATTGTAACAATACAAGCGGATAAAATGATTTTTTTCATGGTTTAAATGGCTTGAGTCTCGTCATTTTAATTTGAAACGAACAATCCAATATTATCCGATAGCCTAAAGCCGTATAATAAATATTACGCTAATTTTGTTTCTAAAAATATCAAAATTTTTACATGTAAAATATAATAAAATAGAAGAAAATTTTACTTCCTTCTTTGGTATTATTTCGAATTTGACTTTGATGATATTTGTTTGTAAATAACTTCAGGGATATACCCTTTTTTTTTATTATTTTTTTATTTTTTTATTTTTTTATTTTTTATTTATTTATTTATTTATTTTTTTTTGTCTTCAATGTTTTATCTTGAACACTTTCTTTTACATGTAATAAGCAATATTATGTTTTATTATAAAATTAAATTTAAGATTTAAAAGAAATTTATTAAAATTTTATTGCTTTTATAAATTTCTTAAATTTTAGTATGTCTTGAACTTTTTCTTAATTCTAAAAATAAAAAACGAAAAGTTATCCAAAAACTCAAGAAAAATAATAATAA
>SEYY01008986.1:7500-10000 GCA_009176605.1 Armadillidium nasatum
TATATATATATATATATATATATATATATATATATATATATATATACAAAATTATATATATATATCATATTTGCCTTTCCCACGTTAATTTGATCAGGTGGATGGGAGGGCTCCTGAAATTTATGAATATTTGATAAGTATAATTTCCTCATCTAAAAACCCAAAACTGCAAGTCTCAAAGCTTCAATACTCTTAGGAAAAAACCTTCTAGAAATCCCCAATTCTGATTGGGATTCATGTTAAGATAGCCATTGTAGATAAAGAAATTATACATATCAAGTCAGTTTTCAGTACATTTGAATACCCTACACATATTGTTTCCAGAACTCTTACTTCTGTCAGAAAAAAACATTGCCAGAAAAACAGACAAGTAGCCAAAAATTTGAGGAAGGAAGAGAAAATAATAAGTAAGAAACGAATTAAAATAGAAAATTTTCATTTATTCTAACGAACACAGAATAGTTAATAATAAAAGATGAGCTAACCTTTATTGTTAATGTTTAAATTTCGCGCTCTTATTACATTTTTTTTTTTCCTTAAAACTTCGATGGAATTTATAAGGAAGTGATACAAACGTAATCCAAACAAATTTATTTGCGCCTCCGCACTTGCAATTTCATAATTGTTACTACTTATTTTCTTGAAATATGTAAGAAAAAAATTAAACTGCCAAATTATGGTAAAAAAAAAAATCTTTTTTTTCTTACATATACCAACATATTAAACACACCTACACAAACTATATATATATATATATATATATATATATATATATATATATATATATATATATATATATAGATATATATATATATATATATATATATATATATATTATATATATATATATATAAGACTTTTTTTTTCCGCACGCCAGGACTCAAACCACTGACAACAGCGTCGCCGTTAGACAGTGAACACAAGGCTCTACCACTGAGCTACGCCGCCTTCCCAAAAAGGCATAGTAGAACAGTTTTCAAGCAACACTTATGCTTATGATCACTGTACTTAGGTATTATTATAATCCATAGAGGTGCAAATACTATAATTATATTTTTCACTGGGCTCCTGGGCAAAGGAGTTAACCAACCAAGGATCAAGCAACGCCAACATGGGCACAACAACTGTTGCGCAAATTTAGCATTAAATACAGAAAAATTTTCCGCCAAACCACTGACAACAGCGTCGCCGTTAGACAGTGACATGTTGACCTTGGTTGGTTGCTCCTGTAATCCAGGAGCCCCCAGCAAAATGCCAATGTAGCCCCAGTAGGGGTTCCAAGCACCCTCCTATGGATTTAAATAAGTATCGAGTTGCTACAGTGATTCGAAGCATAAGTGCTTGAAAACTGTTCTACTATGCCTTCTTTTGGGAAGGCGGCGTAGCTCAGTGGTAGAGCCTTGTGTTCACTGTCTAACGGCGACGCTGTTGTCAGTGGTTTCGAGTCCTGGCGTGCGGAAAATTTTTCTCTGTCTTATTATTGCTAAATTTGTCGCAACAGTTGTTGTGCCCATGTTGGCGTTGCTTGACTTTGGTTGGTTGCTCCTGTAACCCAGGAGCCCCAGCAAAATGCCAATGTAGCCCCAGTAGGGGTTCCAAGCACCCTCCTATGGATTTATATATATATATATATATATATATATATATATATATATATATATATATATATATATATATATATATATATATATATATATATATATATATATATATATATATTAACATTCCGATATCGTCGATCCTAAAACAGTGGGGTGAAAACCCAAGGTAAACTCTATCGATCGGAGTAAGGTCCCAGGGGACCCCTCCCACTTTAAGTCAAAATATATGACAGTCACAGCCACACCATTCCCACTCCCACCACGATGCATTTATTCATCTTTGAATATGTTGTTATAATCTTTGTGTGCTTATTTATGTGTTTATTGATGTTAATAATTTGAAAATCTTTATGTTAAGTATAAAGAATCCTCATTTAATTAATCAAATGTATGTATATCACCTAATGGGTTACGAAGTAAACATGTGAATGTTTTAGAACGTTAGAAAATGAATATGTTCAATTGTTTTTGTTAATTGCTTGTGCTCGTTGAAGATACCTTATCTCAGAAGGTATGTAATTGAACTTATTAAGGCATATTTTTGAAGAGAAATATTATTAATCTTGAAGAGATGGTGCTTATAATACATATATATATATATATATATATATATATATATATATATATATATATATATATATATATATATATATATATATATATATATATATATATATATATATATATATATATAATAAGCTGTTTAGGCCCTAATATGGGTGAAAAAAAAACTTAACTAAACCATTAAGTCTTGAACGTTTAAAAAAAAAAAAAAAAAAAAAAACGCCATTTCATTGAATAGGAATAAAAAATAAAAATAATTAAAAAAAATAAATAAATAAAAATAATAAATAATACCTAAAATGATATTCAAATTTTACATAATTTTTTAACAATAT
>SEYY01008986.1:15000-20000 GCA_009176605.1 Armadillidium nasatum
ATATATATATATACAGCTCCACATCGAAAGTAGGCTTCTAGGTCAAACAATTTTAAATAAATCATTTAAATCATTTTAAATAGCATACTGATAATAGTAATAATAAAAATAAATAAACAAATAAATAAAAAATTAGAAATCACTTTCGGCTTCAATTTGAAACATTTATAATGTGCTCTACACGTGCTTCTAAAATTTTCACTCGTGCCGCAGCTTCACCAGCCTTGACCTGAGTGTGTGCTTGGGACGCTCAGGTGCCTCAGGGAATCTAAAAAGATCTGGAATCTTCTCCAGTTGATGGGAGGAGGTGCCGTTTTTTATCAACAATTTTTGAGGCATCAACATCTGCGGGAAGAAAAATCTGGTAATGATACGCTTGCCCTCACAAGCATGCAAATATGGGGTTATATATATATATATATATATATATATATATATATATATATATATATATATATATATATATATATATATATATATATATATATATATATATATATATATATATATATATATATATATATATATATATATATATATATATATATATATATATATATATATATATATATATATATATATATATATATATATATATATATATATATATATATATATATATATATATATATATATATATATATATATATATATATATATATATATATATATATATATATATATATATATATATATATATATATATATATATATATATATATATATATATATATATATATATATATATATATATATATATATATATATATATATATATATATATATATATATATATATATATATATATATATATATATATATATATATATATATATATATATATATATATATCCTATGATAGGCAAAGGCCAGAGACCTACCAACTTCCACCAGAGTTGGGGAAATACAGGAAATATGGTCGTTAATGTCCGACATGTCCCGATACACGGTGCTTAAGAGTTGGGGAAAACAGAAAAAGGGAGTGTGTTCCAAACTTTACTAGTAGAGTACATGTCAGATTGAGGGTAGTGGTTAAGTCTGGGGTCGAAGAGTTGGACTGAGAAAGGATGAGAATGTGTAGAAAGTCGTGTCGCACGAGCCCTTCTCAGTGGAGAAGGTATGAGACGTCAGAGTTGTGATAGCGATAGTATAGAGAGGGTGACGCAACAATTCGTCGAGCAGGAAAAGATTAGAGAGAGTTAGTAAAAGCAATATAATTTATAAGACGAAAAGCCATAGACTCCAATTTTTGAGAAGAGCTGTATGTGCGGAGCCATCCCAGATGTGTGAGGAGTTCTCCATACAGGGGCGAACAACACCCATATAAAGAGCAAACAACTGGGGTGGCTTAAAAAATTCACGAATGAGTCTCAGAACACCCAACTTCTTAGAAGCTTGTTTAGAAAGAGAAATAATGTGATCCTTCCAATAAAGATAACGATAAAAAGAAACATCGGGGATATTAGGGAGAGATGAAGGTTTGAGTTATGTGTTTTCGAAGAAGATATCATAGTTATGTGGAAGGTTATGTCGAGTAGAAAGATGGAGAAATTGAGTTTTTGAGGCATTGAAAGCGACCATATTTTTTCTGCCCCAATTTGAAATGCGAGAAAGATCATAGGTCAGTTAGTCCAAGGCCACCCTTTTTGTACCAATTAAAAGCTGTTGAGAGGGATGTCTTTCATTGAAAAGAGTAATGAAGGGTGAAGCCATCAGGATATATATATATATATATATATATATATATATATATATATATATATATATATATATATATATATATATATAATATATATTTATATATATATATATATATATATATATATATATATATATATATATATATATATATATATATATATATATATATATATATATATATATATATATATATATATATATATATATAATAATTTACAACTTTTGAAAGTTGCAGTTAAAGGTGTAAAAAATAGAAGAAAGTATATAACCAAATTTCATGGTTGACTACATGCATGATTGAGGTCCGAAAGTTCAGCAGAGATCGTATTGAAAAAACTATCGAGCGAGCCCTCTTAAATAGGAGATAAATGATAATAGAAGTCAGAAAAACAGTGTCTATTATAAAATTTCGACAAAAATGAGAAAGAACGGTAATGTAAGGAGAGCTGATAATGCGTGATTCTTGCATTCAGCTTTCCACAAGTGTTATGCGAGTAAACCACCCCAGATATGAGTACCCACCCTCCTCTATAAAACAAAAAGCTATTGGGGTGTTGAGGAAAGCTTCGGTCGTCTCCTCAGTGCACCCAAAGTAAAGGTTTTGTTTTTTAATCAGGACACCCATTTAGTGGGATTGTGAGAAAAGATTTTTATTGGTACGAAAAACAATGTGATCCTTCGAAGAAAGATAACAAGAAAACGAAATTCCGAAAATAAAAAGGATAACGAAGATATCAGTAGTTCATTTTTGAAAAATATTTTGTTGTATGAAAAATTATTTTTAGTAGATGAAGGAGCAAAACTTTTCGGAAATTGTAAAGACTCATATTTCTGATTATTCAATTAGAAATATATATATATATATATATATATATATATATATATATATATATATATATATATATATATATATATATATATATATTATATATATATATATATATATATATATATATATATATATATATATATATATATATATATATATATATATATATATATATATATATATATATATATATATATATATATATATATATATATATATATATATATATATATATATATATATATATATATAGAGAGAGAGAGAGAGAGAGAGAGAGAGAGAGAGAGAGAGAGAGGGAAGAAGAGAGAGAGAAGAATGTGTACTAGTGTGTGTGTGTGTATGTGTTTATCAATAAAATAAAGCTCCATTAAAGAAATTATAGATTTTTATTATTGTTTTAAAATGATTTACATGAACAAAAATCAAAAGATTTCTTGAATTCATTTTGCAAAGTTTGTTTAAACATTCTTTTGTTTTCTAAGAACCATTGATAAAACATTTATGCAATGAAATAAGTAGACATACAAATATTTTTTAATCGTATCATGTTATATATATATATATATATATATATATATATATATATATATATATATATATATATATATATATATATATATATATATATATATATATATATATATATATATATTATTTGTTTGTTGTACCCTAGGTTAGCCAATGCACTTGAAAGATTACACTTTATTTAAAAACACACTAGAACAACAAATAATGCAGTATAAATTACATAATGGTAAAAAACAAGCTTTCGCTCCCCTACCTGAAAGAGGCTCCAAAGCGGAGAGAAAGCTTATTTTTTACCATTATGTAATTTTTACTGCATTATTTGTTGTTCTAGTGTGTTTTTAAATAGTGTAATCTTTCAAGTGCATTGGCTAACCTAGGGTACAACAAACAAATAATAGAATATAATAGTGAGTGACTAAAACTCAAAAATATTAATATATTATATATATATATATATATATATATATATATATATATATATATATATATATATATATATATATATATATATATATATATATATATATATATATATATATATATCCAACAATGTTAGGGTGTTTTGAAATATCCCGCTATGATACTTAACGGTTCATCCCTTTTGTGCCTCGATCCCACCTCTTCCTGCAAAGAATTATTTAAAGACTTCTCCAGTAGCCACTTATATTTCCTAATGCCACAGGTTCCTTTACACAATCACGCACTATTTTGAAAATTTTAAAAAATGACACCCACAAACTTTGCTTAGGAGTATCAAAAAAAAGCGGCTTTCGAAAATACCCTTTTACATATCCCTCACGCATCGCTACATGGTGATTGTTGTTGTGGATGACAGCAGTTTGTCTCTGAAATTGAAACATAGCGATGTTACTCAGGGTTTTGTTCAATCCACAGCTCCTTTTATACTTCTCATTAACGACCCATATGCCACCTGCCATATGGCAGCAGATTATTAATGATAGTAAATGACCCAGTTGACCTCTGGCCTTTCTTTTACATCTAGTTGGAGCAATGTAAACATGGTTTTTTTCAAGGCTTCATAAACCTAGTTTCTTCCTATATCTCATCTACATAATCTTCCACATGTTTACATTTTGTTCTTTTCCAACCCTCTCCAGTCTCTTTCTGTGTGTCAAACCATTGCACTCTTCTCTTTATGCAATTTCTATTGCAATGAATTCTTTCTTTCTGAACTCTCATGTCGCATGCTTCATCCTTTGAGGAATGCTCGTAATACTCGTCTTTCCACTCAGACTCATCCATTTTCTGCCTAGCCCTCTTACCCCAGACTTTACCCCAGAGTTCATTCCCACATTAATTCGATACTTCAAGACTAAATACCCTCTCTTCCTCTCTTTTTCCAAACTCACTTGGACAAACACACTTTGAAATTCTTTGGTTTAGGTTATGTCAGGTATTGAACCTAATAAAGTTCTTTTTTCCACCAAAGCTCCTTGTAGGGATGGAAGAAACCCTTAAGCAATGCAAACAAGTGGAGTGATGGGATGGAAATCAAAGGTCTTCTATCAATAAATAAATAAATATATATATATATATATATATATATATATATATATATATATATATATATATATATATATATATATATATATATATATATATATATATATATATATATATATATATATATATATATATATATATATATATATATATATATATATATATATATATATATATATATATATATATATATATATATATATATATATATATATATATATATATATATATATATATATATATATATATATATATATATATATATATATATATATATAGTAAAATGTCAACTGATAGCATGAATTTTAAGAAGAATCGAATTTTTTTTTCTTCACAAAATAAAAATTAATTTATAAATCTAGTACATTTTCTCGGTATTTTTAAAATTAAAATTAAATAAAAATTTAGTAGATTAACA
>SEYY01008986.1:25000-30000 GCA_009176605.1 Armadillidium nasatum
AAATAATTTCTTCGTCTTTGGTGGAAGGTTTCCTGAATTTGATTCTCTGTACACAGAGAATCAAAATTTCTTCAAATGAATAAATTTCAGTTAGAGTCACTTTTGTGATGAACATAGTTTCTTCCAAATTTTCTTCATTGAATGAAATTTTTTTACTTCAGATTTTGAAATATTTTTTAAAAGTTTACAATAATTTCTACAATTGATGATTTTATTTTCATAATCCGACGAGTTATTGGTTCTTCGGCAAACGAGAATAGTTTTTTTCAGTTCAAAAAAAAAAAAAAAAAAAAAAAAAACTTTTCGTTTGCTGAAGAACCAAAAACTCGTCGGATTATGAAAATGAAATCATCAAATGTAGAAATTATTGTAAACTTTTTAAATATATTTCAAAATTTGAAGTAAAAAATCCATTGTAGAAAATTTGGAAGAAACTTTGTTCGTCACAAAAATGACTTTAACTGCTGAAATTTCTTCATTTGAAGAAATTTTGATTTTCTTTTTAAATTCTTTGATAATATAATGAAGATATTGAAGATATGAAGATATTTCTTTGAAAATGACTCTGCTGTAGCTAATAAGGAAGACCTTAGGAATACGTTTTCCTCTACAGAGCAACTGTTCAGCTTAAACCAATAGTATCTATAACACTTGCCAATTGATAAGTTTAATTATATCCAAACATCTGAAGATAATTTATTGTATTTTTTGTAATCCGAACACTAGATTGCAATTTGCCCTTCTATTATAGCAGAACTCTTCATTTAGCTCCTCCTCCTCCAACCCCCTCCAACATATTAATTCATGCATGTCATTGTAATTACTATTAAAAAAGTTATTTCAAAATAACTTCAGCGGAGTATTATAATAAAAGAAAATCAAATCATTTCTTTTATTCTTGAAAAATTAAAAATGTTTTTCGAGATAACCTTTACATTCAATATTATAAACTTTTAAATTTATTCACGAAACTTCCTCATTTCAAATCAAATAAAGGTTGATTTCTACTGAGAAAAATAAAATGTAAGCTACAGTATCACTAATAATAATAATAATAATAATAATAATAATAATAATAATAATAATAATAATAATAATAATAATAATAATAATAATAATAATAATAATAATAATAATAATAATAATAATAATAATAATAATAATAATAATAATAATAATAATAATAATAATAATAGCAATAATAATAATAATAATAATAATAATAATAATAATAATAATAATAATAATAATAATAATAATAATTATAATAATAATAATAATAATAAGTAATAATAATAATAATAATAATAATAATAATAATAATAATAATAATAATAATAATAATAATAATAATAATAATAATAATAATAATAATGTAATAATAAAAAATAATAATAATAATAGTAATATATTTTATTATATCAAAAAAAAAATTCTTTTTCAATTTTTTTTTTTAAATTAAAATAATATTAAAAAAAAAATAAAAAAATAATAAAATAATAATAATAATAATAATAATAATAATAATAATAATAATAATAATAATAATAATAATAATAATAATAATAATAATAATAATAATAATTTAATTCAACACATTTCTTTTATATTTTTTCTTTGACATTCATTAAATTAGCTATTAAATTATTAACTTATCTTAAAGAAAAAAACACGCAAAATTGAAAGGAAATAATTAATAAATTAACATTATAAATCTGTCTATCTCTCTATTTGTTTGTTTGTTTGTCTGTGTGTCTGTCTGCTCTTATGTTTATCTTTATAAATGTTTTGCTGTATGTTTGACTATTTATTTTTCTGTTCGTTTGTCTGTTTGTCTTTTTGTTTGTTTGTTTGTTTGTTAGTGCGTCTGTCTCTCATATTTGTTTCTTAGTTTGTTTGTATGAATGTTTGCCTGTCCATTTTCTGCCTGCTTGTCTAATTTTTTGTTCGCTCGTTTGTCTGTTTGTTTATTTTTTGTCTGTCTGCCTGTCTGTCCTTCTGTTTGTTTCTTTATTTGTCTGTATGAATGCTTGCCAAGCTGTTCTTCCGTTTGTTTGTCTATTTATTTTTCTGTTTATTTGTCTGTCTGCTTGTTTGTTTGTCTGTTTCTGTCTGTATTTCTGTTTGTTCCTTTGCTTGTCTGTAAGAATATTTGCCTGACTGTTCTTCCGTCTGTTTGTATGTCTGTCTTGTCTGTCTGCCTTTTTGTTTGTTTTTATGTGTGCCTGTCCTAATTTTGGCTTCTTTGTTTGTCTTTATGAATGTTTGTCTGACTGTTCTTCCACCTGTTTTCTATTCATTTTTCTGTTCGTTTGTTTGTCTGTTGTTTGTTTGTTTATATATGAGTGACAGTCTGTCCCTTTGATTTTTTGCTTGTCTATATAAATGTTTGCCAGAATGTTCTTCTGCTTCTTAGTCTAATTATTTTTTTGTTCGTTTGTCTGTATACTTGCTTGTTTGTCTGTGTGCCTGTCTGTCCTTCTGTTTGTTTCTTTGTTTGCCTATAAAAATATTTGTTTGACTATTCTTCCGTCTGTATGTCTGTGTGCTTGTCTGTCTTTCCTTTTGCTTCTTTGATTGTCAATATGATTGTTTGCCTTACTGTTTTCTGTTTGTTTGTCCATTTGTTTTTATGTTTGTTTGCATGTGTGCCTGTCTGCCCTTCTGTTTGTTTCTTTGTTTATCTGTAAGAATGCTTGGCTGACAGTTCTTCCGTTTGTTTATCTATTTATTTCTCTGTTCATATTTTTATCTGTTAGTCTGCTTGCTTTTTTGTTTGTTTGTGTGTTAGTCTGTCCTTTTTGCTTCTTTGTTTGTCCATAAATTTTTTCTGTTCGTTTGTCTGTCTATTCGTCTGCAATGAATATAAAGTATTTTTGGTAGAATCCAAAGAATTCCCAACAATTGCGTTTTGCAACAGTTAAATTAGTCATTGAAGTTTTACACGAGAATGAAAGAATCTTTGGCTCCACCCAAAGCAATTATTAGGAGTAACATTTCGGAATAAACAATGCATGATACGATGCCACTACCACTACCACTACTGTTAAAGCTAACATTACCACTAATATTATGACTTCTGCTACTGCTATTAAAACTATAACTTATAAAATAATACAAATAATAATAATAATAATAATAATAATAATAATAATAAAAATAATAATAATAATAATAATAATGAATATAAAACAATAGTATTATTAATATTAATTATTATAATAGAAATAAAATATATTAATGAAATTAATAATAATAAAGATAATAATGATAATAGTAATAATAATAATAATAATAATAATGAAAAATAAAAATAAGTATTATAATAAATATATAATTATTATAATATAATAATAATAATAATAATTATAATAATAATAATAATAATAAAATAATAATAATAATAATAATAATAATAATAATAAAAAAAAAAAAAAAAAAAAAATAAAAAAAAAAAAAAAATAAAAAATAATAATTAAAAAAATTAATAATAAAATAATAATAATATTAATAATAATATAATAATAATAATAATAATAATAATAATAATAATAATAATAATAATAATAATAATAATAATAATAATAATAATAATAATAATTATTATACCAATAATATTATCAAGAATAAATGAATAATAGTCTCATTTCCTCTTATCTCCTGCAGGACCGTTTGAATGGAAAGTGATTAGGAATAAGGTCATAGACTTGTTTAAGTGCCAGATAAATAGAATGTAAAATGTAAGGAAACGGTAAAAATTTGAAACTAATAATATTGTCACTAGTAATAAAAAATAGTTCTCAGAATAATGACTAATTATAATAAAAATAATAATAATAATAATAATAATAATAATAATAATAATAATAATAATAATAACAATAATAATATGTAGATATAATAATAGCGATATTATTATAATTACTACCGTTACAACTCCTATTATTGGTACTTTTACAGCTGCTTCTACTACTACTACTACTACTAATAATAATAATAATAAAAACAATAATAATAATAGAAACAATTATTAAAATTATGTTAATAATAATAATATAATAATAATAATCATAATAATAATAATAATAATAATAATAAAATAATAACATATAATAAAATAAAAAAAAATAAAAAAAAATGTTAAAAATAAAAATAATAATAATAAAATAATAATAATAATAATAATAAATAATATATAATAAATAATAATAATAATAATAATAATAATCATAATAAATATAATAATAAAATTAATAATAATCATAATAATAATTGTAATAATAATTATAGAAATGGTAATAGTAAAAATAATTATGATTATTTTAACAATAATAATAACAATAATAATAATATTATTAATAGTAATAATAGTAATTATAATAATTATAATAATATTAATAATAATGGTAATAATAATAATAATAAAAGTGAAATACTTTACAAACTTCACAGAAAGCAATATACAGTAAGAAAAATAATATAATTCAATATGAGGCAGACCATCACCGAATATGAATGAGAATGAAAATGAAAATGCTTTTTAAATAAAAATATAAAAATGCTTTTCAAATAATCTGTCTCAATTGTTTTAGCGCTTAAAATGAAAAACGCTTCAAAACATAAATTCGTTATTTAATTAAAAAGAATTAATTGACATATTACGATAAAAAGTAGTCTATAAAAATCTCTTCTGGTTTTGCAAGAACAATCAAAATTTATCAAATTAATTAATAATGTTAGTGAAAAGATTATGATTTCCATCTATTATTTATCTCATGAATTCTGCTAGAAGGAGTTAATAAATAGATTCCATATTTAAAATTCTATGAATGGTGGAAAGCAACGCAGCACACCAAGAGTTCAAAATGAGGTCATCCAAGATCCACCCTATACAAGTAAATGCAACCTAAGATGTGAATTGACAAGAGCAAAGAATAATTATAATTATTTTAATAATAATAATAATAATAATAATAATAATAATAATAATAATAATAATA
>SEYY01008986.1:40000-42500 GCA_009176605.1 Armadillidium nasatum
AAAAGGTATATATATATATATATATATATATATATATATATATATATATATATATATATATATATATATATATATATATATTATATATATATATATATATATATATATACAGTATATAAGTGTGTGTGTGTGTGTTATCTCTTCAGGCAATTTACAGATACAAATAAAAAATTATACAAATTTTATATAAATTCCATAAGGGCCTAATTCTTCCCTCCCTCTCCCCAAATCAACCCCTGAAGCCTCTTCCCCTAAACCCCAACCCCCTCCTTCACAATCAGAGCAAAAAAAAAAAAAAAAAAAAAAAAGAAAAAAAAAGTAGTTTTTGCTTTAAAGTATAGCAATGAAAATTAAAACAAAAATTTTTTGCGATCCAAAATATTACACAAGGAAAACTTTGTTTTTAATCATTAAAGAACATTAAAAACCAATAGTTTATATATATATATATATATATATATATATATATATATATATATATATATATATATATATATATAATATATATATATATATATATATATATATATATATATAATATATATAGTACGTGCGTGTGAGTGGGCTTATGCTGCCGTGTGGAGAGATGGAGGGATGGAAACTGAGTAAGGGGGAGAACGACGAAGGCTTGTTCTGGCATTAGGGGAAGTCCCGCGCGAACTTGTGACTTTTAAATATGAGTGAAAGAAGGTCATAACTACCAAATCGGCATTGAATATCTATCTAGCAGGAAGAGCCATGACTACGTAATAATAATAATAATAATGATAATAATAATATAACGATAATAATAATAATAATAATAATAATAATAATAATAATAATAATAATAATAATAATAATAATAATAATAATAATAATAATAATAATAATAATAATAATAATAATAATAAATAATAATAATAATAATAATAATAATAATAATAATAATAATAATAATTTGCAATGACAAATGATAATGAATATTATTATTTATATTAATATTATTATATTATTATATTACTATTATTATCATCATTGTTACTATGATTATAATTATTATTTATATTATCATTATTATTATCATCATTATTTTCACTCTTTATTCTTTTATGATCATTTTTATTTGTTTCTTGAGAGCTCAAAAACTTTCAATAGTAATTATTGATTTTATAAAAGAATTAGTAGAACCATGGTTTGAGTTAAAATAATGGGAATATTAGCAAATACTAATTAGCATAAATATTGCTAATTATATTTGCTTATAATCACTATATATATATATATATATATATATATATATATATATATATATATATATATATATATATATATATATATATATATATATATATATATATATATATATATATATATATATATATATATATATATATATATATATATATATATATATATATATATATATATATATATATATATATATATATATATATATATATATATATATATATATATATATATATATATATATATATATATATATATATATACGTATATATATATATATATATATATATATATATATATATATATATATATATATATATATATATATATATATATATATATATATATATATATATATATATATATATATATATATATATATATATATATATATATATATATATATATATATATATATATATATATATATATATATATATATATATATATATATATATATATATATATATATATATATATACATATTAATAAAATAAAATTTAAAAATATAATATATTTAAAAATAAAAAAAATTTAAAAATAAAAAAAAAAAAAAAAAAAAAAAAAAAAAAAAAAATATATAAATAATAATAATAATAATTAAAATATCTCATATATATATATATATATATATATATATATATATATATATATATTACTATATATACCATATTGTAACTATTATATTTAATTTATTTACATAATAATTTATTAAATTTATATATAATTATTATAATAATATATATATATTATTATATATAATATTATTATACTTAATTTTTATTTACATTATTATATTATTATTATATAATAATTATTAAATAATATATTATATATATATATATATATATAATATATATATATATATATATATATATATATAATATATATATATATATAATATATATATATATATATATATATATATTATATATATATATATATATTATATATATTTAATAATAATGTAATATTTATTTATATAAGTATGAAATAATTTACATTTTTTTACTCAAGTACAAATTTCCACAAATTTCCAGAATTGAATGGATAGGAAGTAACAGAAGGAGAGCAAAGGAGTTCATCTGGTAAGCAAGGATACCTTCCTCGTCCTTCTACACCCCTTCCCCCTTTCCCTTTTGGGGTGCTTAAACATCCTCCACAGGAATCTTTTACAGTTAACTTTTATTTATTTATTTTTTTTTATTTTTTATTTTTTTTGTTTTCATGAATTTTAAATTTAATTGTTTTAAAAGAAATTGCTAAAAAT
>SEYY01008987.1:12500-16977 GCA_009176605.1 Armadillidium nasatum
TATATATATATATATATATATATATATATATATATATATATATATATATATATATATATATATATATATATATATATATATATATATATATATATATATATATATATATATATATATATATATATATATATATATATATATATATATATATATATATATATATATATATATATATATATATATATATATATATATATATATATATATATATATATATATATATATATATATATATATATATATATATATATATATATATATATATATATATATATATATATATATATATATATATATATATATATATAGATATATATATATATATATATATATATATATATATATATATATATATATATATATATATATATATATATATATATATATATATATATATATATATATATATATATATATATATATATATATATATATATATATATATATATATATATATATATATATATATATATATATATATATATATATATATATATATATATATATATATATATATATATATATGGAGTTAATTTTTTCCTATTCAAGTTGTTTAATTGCATACATTTATGAATCAAAAATCGTGCCAACCTCGATACGAATCGAATATTATTTATAACTTACTAAAGTATTATGATATTCATTAACTACTATAATTATATTTATTTATTATTTTAATATTTCATGAGATATTCTTCAACGTCTTGAGCTTTTATTTCACTTGCTTCATGTAACTTTTATCTTTCTCATTTATTCATACATTAATATGTGAAATCAACAGGATTAATGATAGTTTTTGCCCAAAGTCCAAAAAAAAAAAAAAAAAAAAAATTGGGAATATAAATAATACAGATTTGTACGATTTGTTAGATATAAATATTTTTTTTTCAGTTAGACTTACAAAATCTTTTATTAAAAAAAAGATGCTTTTAATGAAGCCAATTTTAAATTTTATTGCTGAATTGAAAATAATTTGAAAAGACTTTTTTGTATTTTTTTCAGCAAAATCAGACTGTAGGTATTATTATTATTATTATTAAGTAATAAGTAATCTAATAAACGAAAATGTTTTATTCTCCTCCTAGACTTTATGTTTTTTTTTTTTTTTTTTTTTTTTTTGTCATAATTGTCTTTATGTTGAAGGTTCTCAAATTTAACAGGAAATGAAGTGACAAAGCAATAACTGAAGCAATAACCTACAAAATAACAGATGCAGAATGAGTTTGCATTCAAAGAATGAAAAGATATCGGAATTTTATTTATTTCCTTTAGTGAGATGAATAGCGTCGGTATCAAAAATAGAAACTTGAAAATAATTTAGAAAGTTAGTTCACAACCATGATTCCTCAAAATTTGTCATTATTTTGCTCTGACTTTGTGTTCGTTCTAGGGGAAACAAAACTTTTTAAAACTGATATTAACTGCTTTATTAGAACTATAATATTTATGATCAACATGTTATCAGCAGGGCTCTGATTGTATATGACAAAATTTGTTTAAATTTGTTGCTGTAATTTTACATTGGACTTTATAATAATAATTAATGGATGCATTTCCACTTGATACTTCAATGATGTACAAGGAAATCGTACCGTTTATTTTTGAACACCTGAGGTGCTGGACGAAATAAACTCTTCTAAATTATGCACAGAAGACTAATAGTTCAGAAACAGAATAGAATAGTTCAGAAACAGAATCTGATAGAAGAGGATAAACCGACATATAAAAATGGCACTCTAAAATTAAAGAATAATATTTATAGTGATGCTTATGAATAGATATTTTACCATGAATATTAATTGAGGGGAAGGAGAAGGGATTTACTCTATATCTAATGGTTGGGGCTTTCTGTTCCCAGAAATATGGCTTACAAAAGAGAAATAATACAAATGATTGAAGATTAAATGAGAGTACATTTGACTAGTATAAAGATTTTCGGATCTCTAAAAGCCAAAAAAGGGGAATGAGTTACCAAATTTAGCAAAAAAATTAATGGAATATTAAAAATTAATTATCCCCATATTAATATTAAACTAGTTTTTAATAATAATTAAAAAATTGGTAAGATTTTTATTTTTATTTTTTTATTTTTTATTTTTTATTTTTCTTTTTCTTTGTTATTTTTTAAAAAAAAAAAAAAAAAAAAAAAATTATTTTTATTTATATATTTTTTTTTTATTTTATTTTTATTTTTTTTTGTTTTTGCTGTTACCAAATACAATCTTTACCACCTTCTTCTCACATAAACACATACACACATACACACATTCAAACCCACATAACCACATAAAAGACATCACCATGCTACCCGCATTCCTGAAATTGTCATGGTAACCAAATCCAGCCGTTATCCTAATTGCAGGACTTTGAAATTTTTTCTACTTCTTCACTCATGCACGTAGCAAAGTACGTAATACGTATAAGGACTCAGTCATGACCACTCACTCACCCAATCACATTCACATTTGTTCTCATACATATATATATATATATATATATATATATATATATATATATATATATATATATATATATATATATATATATATATATATATATATATATATATATATATATATATATATATATATATATATATATATATATATATATATATATATATATATATCATATATTTATATATTTATATATATATTTCAATGTCTGAAAAAAATATGAGAAATGATTTCTACGATTGATGTGTTTTAAAACCAATTCATTTTTGCACTATTTTTTAAAATTTCATGCAACTCTGACGTTCTTCTGAATCTTGAATTTATTCAAAATATTTTAAATTTGTTTTTAAAGAAACTTATTATTAATCTGAATTGTGAAACTATATTCAAAGTGATCTGGTGGTGTTACCCTTAAGTAAGCCCTTTCATTCATATATTAAACCTAGTGAAGTGCACACACATTTTATATATATATATATATATATATATATATATATATATATATATATATATATATATATATATATATATATATATATATATATATATATATATATATATATATATATATATATATATATATATATATATATATATAGAGGTGGACCGGATGGTAATTTTTTACTATCCGCGGATACGGATGCGGTTGCGGATATACAATTGCGGATATCCGCAGATGCGGATGCGGATAGTTTAATTTTTTAAGCGTTTTTTGCCATAGATTCTTGGAATTTTAAATATAATATCCATAATCTATGTTACCATAGATAACACCCCACCACCTCTTTCCCCAACCTCCACCCATTTGGAAAAATATATATATATATATATATATATATATATATATATATATATATATATATATATATATATATATATATATATATATATATATATATATATATATATATATATATATATATATATATATATATATATATATATATATATATATATATATATATATATATATATATATATATATATATATATATATATATATATATATATATATATATTTATATATATATATATATATATATACAGTAATTCATTATTACCTTCACACTTCACAGTTTCACATATTTCCATTTGAAGTTAATAATTGGTAAGTTATTTTTTAGAAATAAAAGCTTTTGGGCTCTTTCAGGTGAAAGTTTGGTTCGCTTTTCGTCGTAAATGAGGCCTGCTCCACTGAAAAGACGCTCACTAGCCAACACTAGGTGAAGGACATGCTAAATAAGTCCTTACCAGCTCAGGAAGAAAAGGGAAATTTTTGCAAATTATTTCTCCACCAAACCAGTTGATCTTTTTCTGCCTCCAAAGTTTCAGATAATTTTCAATAATCGATATTGTATCCTTTGACACTTCTGACTGTGATTCTTCATCGCTGCTGGAAGCTAGAAGATCTTTCATTGATTTAGCAATGCTTAAGCTAACAGATTTTGTTTCTTTTGTATCTGAGAGCTTTGGCTTTTTCTTGAAAGGCGTTATTTTAGCTGTTTCTATCATCTCATCGCATAAGCATCCTAATTTGATTATAACATCCTGAGAAACATGTGGTTTAAATTTTTTTTTTGTACCTAGAATCTAATAAGGTTGCAATTGTATAAGCATCATCATTTTCCAGGTTTTCAAATCTGTCGTTCATCTCCTTCATTAATGTTTCAGTCATCCTTGAAACTCCCTTAGACTTAATAACATTTGTTAACACAACTTTCAATGTTGAAACAATGGTATCACATCTGACAAACATGATTCAGCTGAACTTATAGTCTTTGTTAATTCTTCAAAAGGCTTAAGGATATTAATACAATTATTTAAAATGTCATTTTCGTCACCTGTTAGAGGCTTTATTTTTGTGCTGCTTGAAGCATAAATGGCAAAAGGCCTCATTAATTTCGCTCATCCTCTCAAGCATATGCAAACTACTATTCCAAAGTGTTTGAATATCTTGCATGACAGAAAGTGGACGAACATTTTAATCTTGTTTGTATTTTCTTCAGCTCATTTTGGGCTAC
>SEYY01008988.1:0-15000 GCA_009176605.1 Armadillidium nasatum
GGGGGATGTTTATTTTAAATATTTTATTTTTTTCGAAACATAAATAGAAAATTTTAAAGATAAGAGTATTACCGAAATTAATTTTTCTTTTTCCGTGTTTTAATTTCCTATCTGAAAAAGACAGAAAGAGAGAGTGAAAGACATGTAGAAAAAAAAAGAGAGGGGAAAAAAAAAGAAAGAGAGGAAAGAAGTGAACATGCAAAATGGAAAATATTTCCTTAAAAATGTCGGTTTCAACTTTAGATTTCATCTCTTTCCTTTCTCTAATTTTCTTCCGATCTCACAACAGCTGTCTTATCTTCTACTAAAACCCAACTCTAAAATCTTTAACTTTAATTCACTTTCGGAGATTAGAAGTTATTATTCCTTCTTTATCTCCCTTCATCATTTATTCCAAAGACTTTACCTTCATCTAAAGATGTGATTTTTGCTCTCTATCGCTTAATACTAAATTTCGTAATGATTTATATAAAGAATTGTCTACCAATAACCCTTACCTCTGGTACTTCTTCGGCATATTTAAAATACATAAGACCTATTATCTTAACCATATTTGACAACCATTTCGACAATTCTACTGACTATAAAAAATTCGCTGACTATCTATCTATCTATCTATCTATCTATCTATCTATCTATCGTATCTTCTATTATATATATATAAATATATATATATATATATATATATTTATAATAATATATATATATATATTATATATAATTATTATATATAATATAATCTTATATATATATGTATTATTATATATTATATATATATATTAATATATATATTATATTATAAAATAATTTAAATATATATATAATATAATTATTATAATATAATATAAAAAAAAAAAAAAAAAAAAAAAAAAAAAAAAAAAATAATATATATAATATATATATATAATATTATTTAAGATAATGAACATAAATTTTATTGAAACTTTTTTTATTTTCCCAACTTTAGTTGGGGTATACTTTGACACCTTTATTTACGTTCTTCTATTCCCTTACCTTTCCCTTGTGTGTGTTCATTTCCACAATCAATATCCTTGCCAACCAGACTATTCCTATATATATGTATATATTATTATATATATATAATATATATAAATATATATATATATATATATATATATATATATATATATATTTATATTTAATATTACACTGGGCCAAAATATCCGCATGAACCAGGGTGGTTTATATTGAAGAAAGTTTTTCATATTCCTGGCAATCTTAGTGGGAGAGAAAAAAAATGAATTAAAACGGTTCTCAACCTCTTTGGAAAATATACCAAAAAACTTTCTTCATTGGAATTTATATATATATATATATACATTTATATATATATATATATATATATATATATTTAATTTATATATATTTATATATATATATAATATATATATATATTATATATATATATATATATATATATATATATATATATTTATATTATAATCTATATATATATATATATATATAAAATAATATATAAATATAATATATTTTATTTTAAACTATATATAGTTAATAATTCCATTATGAGTAAAAATAAGTATATATTTAATAACCAAATTATTAATTATATATTTAATATTTGGAGAACTGTCTATATTTAAACATTTAATTCCTTTATTCAATATCAATGGAAGAATAATGACTCTAGAAATTTCAAATTTTTTAAAGCAAGCCACCAGAGTGAGCAACAAGTTAAGAAACCACACTGATATGTATTAATTGTAAGGATAGAAGAGTTTTTGGTTTGGTAAAACTCGATTTTCAATAACTCTGCAATAAAATATAATAGGAATGAATTTCAAAACAAGATATGAAGATAACGGTAAATTTAGAATCAACTTTTCTATGATTAAATTAACAGTAATGTCAATTAGACCCGTGATTGTATAATCTAGATAATAGATTTCTCTCCACGAAGAAGGAATATGGTTCCCTGAAGTCTTCATGAAGAGGAGATGGTAGTAGGATCCTAGAGTGGAAAAGAAGCTTATGAGCAGTAAATTGTGAATGGTTGGAAGTTATGAAAGAATCTATTTTTTCTACATTCATCTTCGAGACAATCATGGATGCATATAAAATGTTAAACTTAACGCCTAAGTTTATGATTGAAATAAAAACTGTAGGCAAGTTTCCAGACTGCATTTTCAGAGTTTCAGGAAAGTAGTGAAGATAATGTACATTGAGGTGCCCTTGACTAATAATCTCAGGGAATTAAATGATGAGATATTTGTAAATAGGATATGATCATGTTTTTTTTTTTTCAAATATGTGAAGTTTATTTCAGGGATGTCCTGATAGAATTTAGTAGGATCTGAATGAATTTAATTTTAAAATACATATTATATTATATAAATTTTATTTTTATTAGTTATTATATATATATATATATAATTATAATTTATATTATAATATATAATTTATATATATTATATATTTTAATATAATATATATAATATTATATATATAATAATTATTAATAATATTTAATATAAATATATTATATATAATATATATATTATATTATTATATATATATATATATATATATATATATATATATATATATATATATATATATATATATATATATATATATATATATATAATATATTATTTTATATATATATAATAATTATATATATATATATATATATATATATATATATATATATATATATATATATATATATATATATATATATATATATATATATATATATATATATATATATATATATATATATATATATATATATATTATATATATATATATATATATATATATATATATATATATATTTTAAAAATTGAAATTTTAATTTATCTCAGATAAGATTTAGAAAATCATTCAGAAGGAAATTAAAGGAATTTGTCATTAAAAGTTGATTGAAAATGTATAAAAGCAAATTAAATTAATTTAAAAAATTTAATTAATATTAATAAATGAAGAATGCCATCATAACCAAAAAATTACTGATTTATTTTTTTATTAATTACTAATTGAAATATGGATTAATATTTCATGATAATAATTTTTTTTTATAAATTATTTTTTTTTCCAAATTCAAATTATATGCCAAATTTTATACATTTATTATATATATGTATACATATATATATATATATATATATATATATATATATATTATATATATATATATATATATATATATATATATATATATATATATATATATATATATATATATATATATATATATATATATATATATATATATATATATATATATATATATATATATATATATATATATATATATATATATATATATATATATATATATATATATATATATATATATATATATATATATATATATATATATATATATATATATATATATATATATATATATATATATATATATATATATATATATATATATATATATATATATATATATATATATATAGATATATATATATATATATAAGGTGGACCGGATATCCGCATCCGCAACTCCGCAATCCGCATCCGCATTTGCGGATAGAAAGAGTGAAAAATGTAGATTGCTTTGCACACCAAACTCAGATAGTAGTTAAAAATTCCATTATGAGTCAAAAATGTGTATCCGATTTAATAACCAAATGTAGGTTAATTGCTACGCATTTCAATCACTCCGTTGTAGCCCAAAATGAGCTGAAGAAAATACAAACAAGATTAAATGTTCGTCCACTTTCTGTCATGCAAGATATTCAAACACGCTGGAATAGTAGTTTGCATATGCTTGAGAGGATGAGCGAAATTAATGAGGCCATTTGCCTTTATGCTTCAAGCAGCACAAAAATAAAGCCTCTAACAGCTGACGAAAATGACATTTTAAATAATTGTATTAATATCCTTAAGCCTTTTGAAGAATTAACAAAGACTATAAGTTCAGCTGAATCATGTTTGTCAGATGTGATACCACTTGTTTCAACATTGAAAGTTGTGTTAACAAATGTTATTAAGTCTAAGGGAGTTTCAAGGATGACTGAAACATTAATGAAGGAGATGAACGACAGATTTGAAAACCTGGAAAATGATGATGCTTATACAATTGGCAACCTTTTTAGATCCTAGGTACAAAACAAAAATTTTTTAAACCACTTGTTTCTCAGAATGTTAAAATCAAATTAGGATGCTTATGCGATGAGATGATAGAAACAGCTAAAATAACGCCTTTCAAGAAAAAGCAAAAGCTCTCAGATACAAAAGAAACAAAATCTGTTAGCTTAAGCATTGCTAAATCAATGAAAGATCTTCTAGCTTCCAGCAGCGATGAAGAAACACAGTCAGAAGTGTCAAAGGAAACAATATCGATTATTGAAAATTATCTGAAACTCCCACATTTAGAGGCAGATAAAGACCAACTGGTTTGGTGGAGAGATAATTGCAAAAGTTTCCCTTTTCTTGCTGAGCTGGCAAGGACTTATTTAGCATGTCCTTCAACTAGTGTTGCTAGTGAGCGTCTTTTCAGTGGAGCAGGCCTCATTTACGACGAAAAGCGAACCAAACTTTCACCTGAAAGAGCCCAAAAGCTTTTATTTCTAAAAAATAACTTATCAATTATTAACTTCAAATGGAATATGTGAAACTGTGAAGTGTGAAGGTAATACTGAATTACTGGCTATATATATATATATATATATATATATATATATATATATATATATATATATATATATATATATATATATATATATATACCTTTTTCCAAATGGGTGGAGGTTGGGGAAAGAGGTTGGTGGGGTGTTCAAGATTTGGGTCCCCGTCCCACACCCTGGTAACAAAGATTCTGGATATTATATTTAAAATTCCAAGAATCTATGGCAAAAACTCTTAAAAAATTAAACTATCCGCATCCGCATCCGCATCTGCGGATATCCGCAATTGAATATCCGCAACCGCATCCGCATCCGCGGATAGTAAAAAATTACTATCCGGTCCACCTCTAATATATATATATATATATATATATATATATATATATATATATATATATATATATATATATATATATATATATATATATATATATATATATATATATATATATATATATATATATATATATATATATATATATATATATTCTGATAATTAAGGCTTATTACAACTATTTACGAGAAGAAATAACAGGTTGAAGTGGATCACCTGACTCATATTACTCAAAATTTATAGATTAAAAATTCTAAATTATGGTATAATAAATTACTCTTACAACCCACACGCTAAAAACATTCAAAATATGATCTTCTGCATTAGGTAATGTAAGGCATATTTTTGAATTATTTTTCTATGTGGCTTATAAGCCTCGTATATTGTAATAATAAATATTTTTTTTTACATTCGAGCGTTATACTTTTCATTTGTGTCGATCAATATTAAATAATATAAAAGAAAAAAAAATGAATTTAAAAATAAAAAAAATTTAATAAATTGAAAATTCCAATTTTTCAAACTCGCTTTTTGTAAGTTTGGTCACAACAATTTTTCCTTTTAATCATTCTTCAAAGACTTCCTTTTTATCCTTCTTAATGTCTTCTTTTTCTCATTTTATAAATAGAAATATGTATATATATATATATATATATATATATATATATATATATATATATATATATATATATATATATATATATATATATATATTATATATATATATAATATATATTAAACTGTTTTCGTTCATGGTGAACCTTAATCTAATTATAAAAGTTTAAAGCCAATTTAAGAGTATCCTTTTGTTTCTTTAATTACCTTAGAGATAGAATCAAAACTTAATGTTTGGGATTATCTTCAACAAGATAAAAAATTATGTAATTACAACTTAAAAGTCCACTATATATATATATATATATATATATATATATATATATATATATATATATATATATATATATATATATATATATATATATATATATATATATATATATATATATATATATATATATATATATAGTATATATATATATATATATATATATATATATATATATATATATATATATATATATATATATATATATATATATATATATATATATATATATATATATATATATATATATATATATATATATATATATATATATATATATATATATATATATATATATATATATATATATATATATATATATATATATATATATATATATATATATATATATATATATATATATATATATATATATATATATATATATATATATATACTATATATATATATATATATATATATATATATATATATATATATATATATATATATATATATATATATACAGAACGGGGCCCCGGCTAACCCCGGCTAAAAATCAGGGAAAACCGGGGTTTGCCTGCTGGGGTTAAAATGGCAAATTATACTTGAGGGGACAATCCAAATTTTTTTTTTAATTTTCAGCCGATTCTCTTGAAATTTTCAGTGTATATAGCTTTTTTCTTGGTGAAAAAAAAAATCCATTTCTAGCGTTTTTCTGAGTCTATAATTGCTAAAAAGTTTTTTTGTTTAGGGGAAATTTCACCCTTTTCAAATGAATGGCGGGCCAAACCACTTTTCGGAATAACTTGAAATTTGGATGTATATTCATAATTCTATTGGCAACGAAAACATGTAACAGACATTTGTTCCCAGAGTTATAGAAAAAATGTTATAAGCCCAAAACTGAACAGCTATAGGAAAAAAAATTTGAAAACAAATATCCACCTTTACGGTCAATAAAATTTAAAACAAACTATAACTATAACATTCCTTATTTTAGGAGGGTGCATAGAGGAGAGATGGGGCTACAAATTCTTCTCTATACTTTATTCGATGCGAGTCGTTGGTTTCGAGATATAGCATCTCAAAAAAGGTCCAATTTTGATCAAATTTCAAATATTTCCAAAGTTTGAGAGGCTATATCTAGCTTCAACCAAAAAGCATTTAATAATGCACTAAATAAAAATTGTAGCCCTGTCCCTCCTCTAAACAATATCCAAAAATAAAAAAAAAATAATAGGTAGCGTGTTTTTTTTTTTTTTTTTTTTTTTTTTTTTTTTTTTTTTTTTATTTTTTTAAAAAAAAATTTAAAGTGCTTATATCTTTTTTTCTAGATGTTATATCAAAAATCTGTTCTCACCAATGCAAGAAATTGAGGCTAAGATTATTAAGTTAAATTTTCAGCTTATGTGGACCAGTGGTTTGACCCCGTTATTCATTTTTTTTTAACTTTGTGTCCAAATAACTTTCAAACCTTTATAGGACCCAGAAAATGCTCAAAATCAACTCAGAACTATGGGGAAAATGCATATTCCCTGAAAATTTCAGCTCAATCAGTCAAATAATAAAAAAAAAATTTTAACAAAATATAAGAAAATTAAGATATTTCTTCTTGCTTTTTTTAAAATTTTCTCTTTTTTTCTGTTTCTTTTGACTACTCCTTTTCTGCTAGTGAATGTTCATTTTTGTGTTTTGATTTTATGCCCCCATAAAGATTTGGTTGAAAATTTTTTACTTGTACCACCCGGAGGTCCTCTTCTAATTTTCTGACTGCAGATGTTACATTTAGCTATTTCGAGCCTATCCTGAAACATTGTAAAGTACTTCCATACTGCTGAAGCTGATATTTTAACCATATTGAATGAAAGTATAAAAAAAAAATTATTTTTAAATAATGTAGCTAATTGATTCAAGTTTGATTCATAGCAATGATATAACAATGATATGTTTAAATATAGGTTATATTGATAATTTTATATCTTACATTTTTTCAAACTTTACTTTGTGGGCTTATAGGTAAAGCTGTTGAATCACTATTATGAATAAAAAAATTTTTTTATTTTTTTTATATTTTTGGACTTTTTATTATACAAATCTGTAATTTTCTGACATTTTTTCGAAGAAAATGCATATAATCATTAATTTAAGTGAATGTTGGCTATTCTACGCCTTTCTTATAATTAAATAAACCTCAATTAAATTTATATTTAGTTGTTTTAGCCAAAAATTTCAGTGCTTTTGACCTCTTTACAAATTTTAGGCAACCCCGGCCCCGTCCCCGGCCCGGCAAAATTCCAGCCCCGGTCGGTCTCTCTCTCTCTCTCTCTCTCTCTCTCTCTCTCTCTCTCTCTCTCTATTTCTCCCTCGCTCTCTCTCTCTCTCTCTCTCTCTCTCTCTCTCTCTCTCTCTCTCTCTCTCTCTCTCTCTCTCTCTCTCTCTCTCTCTCTCTCTCTCTCTCTCTCTCTCTCTCTCTCTCTCTCTATATATATATATATATATATATATATATATATATATATATATATATATATATATATATATATATATATATATATATATATATATATATATTATATATATATATATATATATATATATATATATATATATATATATATATATATATATATATATATATATATATATATATATATATATATATATATATATATATATATATATATATATATATATATATATATATATATATATATATATATATATATATATATATATATATATATATATATATATATATATATATATATATATATATATATATATATATATATATATATATATATATATATGATCTGACTGTCGTCTAGAGTGGATATGTTTGGAAGCAGATGGGAAAAAGTTATGTTAGGAACATCATAAGGAAGACAAAAAGTAGGAGAGAAGAGAAGAATAGAAAGGAGAAGAGAAGAAAAAGGAGAGCTTATGGATCTAAGGCCTCGAGATCATCTTCTTAAGATTGTATAGTTCAGAGAATTATGCGTGAAGAAAGATATCGAACAAAGGTAATAAATTAAATTTTTTATTTTTCGATATAATATTTGGTATTTTTTGAAAGTAAATTTAAAGAAATTTAATATTATTATTTTAAAATATGTGGTGAAGAAACTCATCTTTCGATACAACGTTCTTTTGGAAGTTAAATGGAGCATTAAATATTAAAAGGAAAAAAAATAAGTTTGGATTTAGATATCTTTTGGTTGATAAAGGATGGTGGCTATTTCGACATAATCAGGGCAATTGGTTCTGGGGTTGGGAACCCTTTAGAACAAGTTTTTTCTCTCTTCCCACGTACGGTTGCTGGAATATGAATAATTTCTGCAGCCGACACCACCCTGCATCATGCAGGATATGGTGTAGTGTATTATATATACATATATATATATATATATATATATATATATATATATATATATATATATATATATATATATATATATATATATATATATATATATATATATATATATATATATATATATATATATATATATATATATATATATATATATATATATATATATATATATATAGATATATATATATATATATATATATATATATATATATATATATATATATATATATATATATATAATATATATATATATATATATATATATATATATATATATATATATATGTAAGACATATATAGCTTATTGATAGATCTAAAGTTTCATATTTCAAAAGTTTTGTTTAAGAAAGAGACTACAGAATAACTAGATATTAAGGATAGCAGAAAACTTAAAGTTTACGATCACTGAACATATTCAATCTTGTTTCAATCTTCATGAATATTTGGTATCGGTATCGGTATCGGCATTGGTAAATTCTAAAGAATTTCGTTTCGGTACTCGGTATTGTGTTTTTTAACATTATTGGTATCGGTATCTGTTAAAATTTTGGTATTGCTCTATTACTAATATATATATATATATATATATATATATATATATATATATATATATATATATATATATATATATATATATATATATATATATATATATATATATATATATATATATATATATATATATATATATATATATATATATATATATATATATATATATATATATATATATATATATATATATATATATATATATATATATATATATATATATATATATATATATATATATATATATATATATATATATATATATATATATATATATATATATATATATATATATATAGTAAATAAAATCTGAGTTCTGCAGAAATGAATCTTTAAAATCTTTCAGATTGTTTATTTATTTTATTATTATTATTATTATTATTATTATTATTATTATTATTATTATTATTATTATTATTATTATTATTATTATTATTATTATTAATTTTTTTTTTTTGTTAAAACGAGTTCATATTCTTAGCAAAATAAATATAAAATTTGTAAAGTGTAAATTAATCTGAAAATTGAAATTAATTTATTTCTTCCATTATTAATTAAGAGGTTTCAAACATTTTCTGATATTAAAAATTGAGTAAATTCGATAAACTTGGTTTAGAATTTTTTTTATTTTTTGCAATAAAGTTAATTAGTTTATGATTAAATTTGGCTGTTTTAGAAATTGGTAAAATCATAATTAATTGACGGAAATTACCAATTTCCTCTTTTCAATTTGCAAATTGAAATTTGTTTATCAGAAGAGTTACAAATTAGGGATTACCGAAACATGCAATTTGATGCTTCGAACAGGGCCATTGAAACTGGATCGCACCGCACCAAAAGCTGTTTTTCACAATTTTTATACTGCATGGTACCGGAACACTGAAATTGTATGCCGCACCGCACCGCACCGCACCGCACCGCACCGCAGCTTGCGTTTGCTAGACTTCTTTCAGATAACTGAAACTTTCAAGATCACATTTATTCATTTAAGTCACATTGTTTTTAAAGTCTCCAGTCATTATAAGATTATATATATATATATATATATATATATATATATATATATATATATATATATATATATATATATATATATATATATATATATATATATATATATATTTTATGTCTCCTCCGGTGGGCAAAGGCCAGAGACCTACCAATATTCACTGGAGTTGGGGAGCATTCGGAACCTGGTCGCTAATGGCAGACGTGATCCGATGCATAGCGTTTAAAAGTGAACATATATATATATATATATATATATATATATATATATATATATATATATATATATATATATATATATATATATATATATATATATATATATATATATATATATCAACGTTTTTTTAAATTATTCATTTGACTTTAGTAGTTTTATTAAAAAAAAATTAGTCATCATTATTGTGTTTGTTTTTTATCTTGTCTGATAAAAAAGAAAGAAAAAAAAACCGTTCAACATTTGCATTTTTCAATTTTCTTTTTTATAATAAAATGGTTTTAAAGTTTCAATTTAAATTAACGCTCTGTCTTATATTTAAGTTTTTTATTTATTTTTTAATTAAAAAATGTAAGTTTTGATTAAATAGAAGTTAAAAAAGTGAAAGGCAAAAAAAAATAAAATTTTAAGATATGAAAAGCTTTTTATTTCCAAAACTTTTTTTTTTTTAAATTTTATTTTTTTTATTATTTTTATTATTATTATTATTTTTAAAAGATGAAATAAAAATGTTTTCGATCAATTTTAAAATGAATTCTTAGAATTTATTTTCATATTCTTTATTTTATTATAAAAAATTTAATTAAATTTTATCGAGAAATGGTAAAAATAAAGTCATATATATATATATATATATATATATATATATATATATATATATATATATATATATATATATATATATATATATATATATATATATATATATATATATATATATATATATATATATATATATATATATATATATATATATATATATATATATATATATATATATATATATAATATATATATATATATATATATATATATATATATATATATATATATATATATATATATATATATATATATATATATATATATATATATATATATATATATATATATAATATATATATATATATATATATAATATAATATATATATATATATATATATATATATTATATATATATATATATATATATATATATATATATTATATATATATATATATATATATATATATATATATATATATATATATATATATATATATATATATATATATATATATATATATTATATAATATATATATATATATATATATATATATATATATATATATATATATATATATATATATATATATATATATATATATATATAACCAATGCTTTTAGGAAAGAAGATTTGAAGATTTACATTTTAAATGTTTTTTCATTCAATATTTTTATTTCATTCAACATTTTTTTTTCATTTTAAATGTTTTTTCATTCAACATTTTCATTTCATTCAAAATTTTTTTCATTTTAAATGTTCATTTCATTCAACATTTTTTCCTTTTAAATATCCTAACCCTTATGAGACCAATTTTTAATAACATTAAAATTACAATAAAAAAGTTATTCTAAGAATTACATTTTTTATCTTATATTAAGAGTTGAAAAACAGTTTTATAATAAAATTAGTTATTCTTATTTAGAGATTTGATTCTCAATTTTGAGCTTAATATTTTTATTTTTCTTTATTTTTATTTTTTTTTATTAACATTTTTTGCTTTGCCATAAAACTATTCATTATATTATCCCAACCATTAATAGTTTAATTTATTTTTTTAAATATATTTATTTATTTATTTAATTTTTGTAACATTAAGTAAATTTTGCTTAATTATTTTGTTCTTGAACAACCAACTTATAAACCAGTAAACTAGTAAACTCCAACCATACTTTAAATTTAACTTCTTTCTGGTAATGACGTTCTCTTACTGCATGAGGATTACCCTGTGCCCACAAATGACTGTTCCTCTGGTTGTGAATACCACGTCTACTGAAGAACTGAAGATGGGTTCGTTCGTCCACAGCACCGACTCTGGAAAACGTCTGTTCGGATTCCGCTCTCTGCTGCTTTAAGGATACCGACGTATTTGTTTGCAAATCATTTATATTTGTCGGTAATAAAATCAAGACTGCGAAGCCGGAGAGGATCCGGATAGATATCCGGAGCCTATGCCGGTGCTGGTATATATATATATATATATATATATATATATATATATATATATATATATATATATATATATATATATATATATATATATATATATATATATATATATATATATATATATATATATATATATATATATATATATATATATATATATATATATATATATATATATATATATATATATATATATATATATATATATATATATATATATATATATATATATATATATATATATATATATATATATATATATATATATATATATATATATATATATATATATATATATATATATATATATATATATATATATATATAGTATATATATGAGAGAGAGGAGGAGAAGGAGAAGGAGAAGGAAGAGGATGTGAAGCCAAGACAAAGACGATTATTTTTAATTTTTTTAAAAATAATGTTGCTGGGGTCGGTGTTGGAAGTGAAAATAAAATTAAAAAAATTTTTTTTTTTCCTTTGCCTCTTAAGCAGCCCTTGCGAATTTACTAAACAGAGTTTTGAGTATATCTCTTGAACAGTCAGAAAAATAACATGAAAATAAGCAAAACAAAATCAAAAAATAAATTAATAGGCGGCTGAGTATTGGTGTGTATTCTGCAATCGCCAAACCTTTTGTGAACGACACAAATGTCAGAAAATGGAGAGAGTGATACAACACTCATAAGGATTGATTGAACTGCCAGAAAAATGAACAGTCCTTTTGTCTAATGAATCGACTAGAGACTGAGATAAGACCTCCACGGACCCCACGATGCGGAGGGGGGAGGCCAGATCTTTGTGTGCCTACGACGGAGAACTTTGTTCGATTGTGAAAAAGAAATCTTTAGAAATAAAACAAAACAGTTATATATATATATATATATATATATATATATATATATATATATATATATATATATATATATATATATATATATATATATATATATATATATATATATATATATATATATATATATATATATATATATATATATATATATATATATATATATATATATATATATATACTATATATATATATATATATATATATATATATATATATATATATATATATATATATATATATATATATATATATATATATATCGGAATTTATCATTTCCTCTGGGACTTTCCAAGTGAATTCCTTTCCGGTCGTTCTATAGCAGCTGTTGCAGACTGCTACCGTTCTTCCTTTAAATCTATTAAAAGGGGTGTTCTTCATGGATACGTCCAATCTGAAACTCATTTTCTACTTTTTATTAAAGACCTATCAACTCTTGTGCTGCTGATTCCACCCTTCATAACTCTTTTCCATTTGAACTTCGACACAAAAGTTGTAGCCTTGGAGCGACTAACCTCTGATCTTTCTCGTGTTATAAATTAGAGCGGAGAAACATGGTAGTTTTCGGTGAATCAAAAACTCAATCCTTCCATCTCTCTACTCGACACAACCTTCTACACAGCTATAACATCTTCCTCGAAAACACACAACTTAACGCTTCGTCTGTCCTCAATATTCTCGGTGTATTTTTTTCTTGTGATCTCTCTTGGAAGGATCACTTTACTTCTCTTTCTAAACAAGCTTCTACTAGGATGGGTATTCTGAGGCTCCTTCAGAATTTTTCCTTTTCTCTTTATTGGGGTGTTGTTCGCCCCCTGAATAGAGTATGTCTCATACATCTGGGGTGGTTCCATTCATACAGATCTCTTTGAAAAAGTTTTTTATAGAGCTTTTCGTTTTATCAATTCTTTCGCTCTCACTAACTCCCTGCAGTCTCTTTCTGCCCATCGACTTGTTGCATCACTCTCTTTATACTATCGCTATTACAACGGACACTGCGCTTCTGAACTATCCCGTCGCATACCTTCTCCATTAAGAGGCGCTTGAGAGACACACCTTTCTGCACAGTCTCATCCTTTCTCTGTCCAATTCTCTGACACCAGACTTAACCGTTATGTTCAGTCTTTTATACACTATACTGGTAAAGTCTGGAACACATTCTCTTTATCTATTTTTTCAACTTTCTTTGATTTACACACCTTCA
>SEYY01008988.1:20000-22500 GCA_009176605.1 Armadillidium nasatum
GTGACATATGTAGATGGAGGAGGGGAATGGTTGATAAAGTAGAGGAGGATGTACTAAGGTGATTTGGGCATGTGTGTAGAATGGAAGACAGGATGGTGTGATCTACTGTAAAAATGGAAAACCTGTAAATGTACAAAATCTGAAGAATAAAGCTTGTGAAATTGAAAATTGAAATATTGGTCGAGGGTTCACTAAAAATCCTCTGGGACAATGAAACGCAAAATTTAAAGAACCAACGGGCAACGGAATGGTCTAGCTGCCTGACCCAAAGGATGGAGAGGTCTTCTAATTTATATTCCAAACTTTCACCTTGTAAACACGTTTATATATATATATATATATATATATATATATATATATATATATATATATATATATATATATATATATATATATATATATATATATATATATATATATATATATAATATATATATATATATATATATATATATATATATATATATATATATATATATATATATATATATATATATATATATATTATATATATATATATATATATATATATATATATAATATATATATATATATATATATATATATATATATATATATATATATATTATATATATATATATATATATATATATATATATATATATATATATAATATAAAATAATATGTCAAAAAAAATTGTGAAATTTACAGTAAAATTTAAAGTAATTTTTTTATTTGACAAATGTAATATAGAATTCAATAAATATATATATATATATATATATATATATATATATATATATATATATATATATATATATATATATATATATATATATATATATATATATATATATATATATATATATATATATATATATATATATATATATATATATATATTATATATATATATATATAATATAATATATATATATATATATATATATATATATATATATATATATATATATATACAGATCACCACCACTTACGGGCAGAGTTCTTTTCAAAGATATTTAAAAAGAGAAAGAGAAAGGAAGAATAGAACCCACCAGCCCTGAACCTGATCCATACCTCTCAGGTGGGCACATATGGAGGCCTTGAAGAAAGGAAGATTAAATGCTGGAGGAAAAATAGATAATGGTAGGGAGTTCCAAAGAACAGAGGTAGCTGGAAAGAAAGAGGCATCACAACGGGCAAGTCTGGGGTTTACAACATCCACACAAAATTTGTGAGAGAGCAGGGTTCCTCTTGTGCAACGAGAGCGACGCAATGGTGGTAAAATGCGAGAGGCCAAGTCTCTCGAGCACCTGCCATTTTAGTACCTGTAGAAAAGAGATAGAGTACCAACATCACGTCGCAGAGATAGAGGGTTAAGAGAGTTAGAAAGTAGAGGACAGTTAATTAATCTTTCAGCCTTAGACTCAACCCTATCTAGAAAAGTGGAGGAACCGGACCCCCCCCAAATGTGAGAACAGTACTCCAAGGGCAAATAAGACCCTTATATAATTGGAGTAACTGCTCAGAAGAGATAAATTCTCGCAACCTGAATAGTATTCCCAGCTTCTTAGAGACCGCTTTAGCAACCATTGTGATATGTGGTTTCCAAGACAATTTATTTTTTATGTTAAATTGGCTTATGGTTCTAGTGGTATCACTCTTGTAGTTCTCAACACTTGTTCTTTTAAATTTGCATTTTCCCTTGCTACACTATTTAGTCTCTGTCTTTCTACTTTCACTCTTCCTTCTTGCAAGAAGGGTAGACCTCTGATCTCTATCGAATTTCAAATTGGTCGTTTTCAATGCCTCAAAAACTCAATTCCTTCTTTTTTCTACTCGACACAACCATAGTATAACACAACCATTTACACAACTATGACATCTTCGAAAACACTCGACTCAAACCTTCATCTGTTCTTAATATGTTCGGTGTTTCTTTTTCTCGTGATCTTTCTTGAAAAGATCACATTTCTATTCTTTCTAAACAAGCTTCTAAGAAGTTGGGAATTCTGAGACGCCTTCGCGATTTTTTTACGCCATCTCAGTTGCTTTCTCTTTATAGGGGTTTTGTAAGCCCCTCTATGGAATAGGCCTCACTCATTTGAAGGTGGTTCAACACATACATCTCTTCTCGAAAAGGTGGAGTCTAGGACTTTTATTCTAATAAACTCTTTTGCTCTTACTACCTTTATCCGATCTCTTTCTGCCCGTCGAATTGTTGGGTCGCTCTCTCTATACTACCTCTATTTCAACGGACACCGCTCTTTTTAACTCTCACGTCGCATAACTCTTGCAACATGACTTACTGCACATTCTCATCCTTTCTCTGTCCAACTCTCTGACTCCAGACTTAACGACTATGCTGGATTTTTCATGTTCTCTTCTGGTAAAGTTTGGAACTCACTTCCTTTATTTGTTTACCCAACTTAATTTGACTTGCACCTTTTTAAACTCTATGTTTCAGGACATCTCCACCATTAACTACCAGATTTGAGCTATTTTCCCAACTCTGGTGGAAATTGGTAGGCCACCGGC
>SEYY01008988.1:27500-30000 GCA_009176605.1 Armadillidium nasatum
ATTTCATTTAAAAATACAATAAGTTATAAGTTACTACTAAAGAATAAAGCTCTACTAATATTATAGATAGTGCTTATTATGCTAGTATTATTATTATTAATATTATTATTATTATTATTATTATTATTATTATTATTATTATTATATTATATATGCATATATATATATATATATATATATATATATATATATATATATATATAATATATATATATATATATATATATATATATATATATATATTATATATATATATATATATATATATATATGTATATGTGTGCCTGTGAATGTGATGTATAAGAGTCTTAAAATTTTCCCTTTCTAATAAATTTATAAGATATAAAGATGAAAGTATGAAAAGAAATTCACTTCAAGCAGATTTCGAAAATAAATTTCCTGATAAGAATATAAATTACGCCTCATAAATATAAAGTCATTCATTTGAGGACAAAAAGAATTCATACTACCATTCTTTCTTTATATATGACTCTCTAATATGATCTCTTTTAATCTCTCTCTCTCTCTCTCTCTCTCTCTCTCTCTCTCTCTCTCTCATACGATCTCTTTTTATCTCCATCTCTTTCCTACGGATTTTCTCTCTCTATCTATCAATCAATCTTTCACTCTCCTAAAATCTATTTTTCTATTTGCATCTCTATCATGATCTACTTCAGTATTTTCGATTTCTTTTTTCTTAATTCTTCATCTATCTATCTATCTATCTATCTATCTATCTATCTATCTATCTATCTATCTATCTATCTATCTATCTATCTATCTATCTATCTATCTATCTATCTATCTATCTCTCTCTCTCTCTCTCTCTCTCTCTCTCTCTCTCTCTCTCTCTCTCTCTCTCTCTCTCTCTCTCTCTCTCTCTCTCTCTCTCTCTCTCTCTCTCTCTGCTTATCATATTTTATTCTCCTCTCTAATCATGTTCATAAATTTTGTTTGCATGACCTTCCCGTAAAGCAATTCCCCTTCTTTCGATTTATTACCTTCTTTTTTCATTAGGTCTCAAAAAAGGTTGGTAGAAACTGACAAACGGTTTCATCTCTTATTTTCTTTTACTTTTTTTCTGAATGAATAAATGAATATTATATTCACTTACTGCTTAGTTTAGGAATTTGGCAAATTAGAAAGTTTATTATTGTTTTTTTTTTTTTTTTTACAGAAAATAAAAATAAAAAGTTCTAATTAAATTTTTTATCTTATAATATTTGCGATTAATTAAAATTCTGCATAAATTAAATTTAGAAAGCTAAAAGCAAATTAGAGGGCGGAGATCCTTCGCATTTTTCATTCTTTACTAACTAAAATTTAGATTATAAAGAGAGAAAAAGATTTTAATAATTTATGTAACTAAAGTACATTGTGTAATTGTTTTTGTAATGTTTCAAAAGTTTTTTTTTTCTTTATGTTGATTAGAGAAAAATTATTTAATTATATTTACTTACTGCATTTTATATTTTTCATATGACAAAGGCACGCACGCATATATATATATATATATATATATATATATATATATATATATATATATATATATATATATATATATATATATTATATATATATATATATATATATATATATATATATATATATATATATATATATATATATATATATATATATATATATATATATATATATATATATATATATATATATATATATATATATATATATATATATATATATATATATATATATATAATATATATATATATATATATATATATATATATATATATATAAGGTGGGAAATGGAAAATTTCCAAAATTGATAAATTTTTCGGAACGAGAGCCACATCACAGGACAGCATGTCCCTTTTCACAGCTTTTGAATTTGTGCAAGTCAAAGGAAATTGGGGAAAAAGATGAAAGGAGTTTATTCCAGACTTTAACAGTAGAGTACATGAAAGATTGATCATTAGCTGTTACGTCTGGGGTAAGAAGATTGAACAATGAAAAAATTAGACAATGTAGAAAGTGTCTCAGGATCCCTTCACAATGAAGGAGTTATGCGACGGAAGAGTTCTAAAGGGCATTGTGGTTGTAATAACGATAGTACAGAGAAAGTAAGCAACAATTCAACCTGTAGAAAGAGACTGAAAAGAGTTAATGAGAGAGGAATAGTTGATAAGACGAAAACCCATTGACTCTACCTTTTCGGGAAGAGTTGAAAGAGTGGAACCATATACTCTATGCAGGGGGTAACAACACTTTTATAAAGGGCAAGCAACTTGGATTACATGAAGAAATTTTGAAGACGCCTCAGAGCACCCAATCTCTTAGAAACTGTTTAGAAGTAGAAATCCTTACAAGAAAGATCACGAGAAAAAGAAACCAAAAATATTTGGAACGAATAAAAGTTTGAGTTATATTCCGAAAAAGTCATAGTTGTGTGATGGCTGTGTCTAGTAGAAAGGTGGAACTGGGCTTTTGAGGCATTGAAATCAGCCATGTTTTTTTCTGCCCTAATTTGAAATTC
>SEYY01008988.1:42500-47500 GCA_009176605.1 Armadillidium nasatum
TTTATTATTTAAATATTTATTAAAAAACTTCAAATATTCAAACAAATAAATAATAATAAAAATAAATGAATAAATAAATAAACAAATTAGAATTTAAATAATTATGCATTTAAAAACAAGTAATATTTGCTTGCTTTTATATATATATATATATATATATATATATATATATATATATATATATATATATATATATATATATATATATATATATATATATATATATATATATATATATATATATATATATATATATATATATATATATATATATATATAAATTTAATAATTAGATCTCCTGTAGGGGATAGAACTGAATTTTTTTTTCTCCAGAATATTAGGACACACAAATCACTGTGCTTTAGAAATAGGCCTTCAGCTTTTAAAATTTTATTAACTCTATATTTGGGTTTCGAATCAAGGACCGTTCGCCCAAAATCATAAGCCTTTACTTTACCACTGGATCAACTTTTCATTTATATATTATATATATATATATATATATATATATATATATATATATATATATATATATATATATATATATATATATATATATATATATATATATATATATATATATATATATATACACTTCGGTATTTCGGGGACTTTTGCAATGGAGCTATAAATATTGAAATCTTATTTTTATTTATTTATTTATCTTATTTGTTTTATTATTTTTTTTAGAGTCCGACACAAAGCTTAGTACCTTCAGTATCTATCCTTCTCTGTATCTTTCCTTCTGATTTTCTTTCCGATCGATCTATCGCAGTTGTTGTAAACGGCTACCATTCATACCTTTAATCTATCAATAGCGGTGTTCCTCATGTCTTTATCTACTTTTCACCAATGATCTATCTGTCACTACATCTCCAACCCATTCTTACGTTGACGATTCACTTCACCATAATTACCTATTGAATTTAGAAAATTTAGAAAATTTAGAAAATATGATTGTTTTCAATCCCTCAAAAACTCAGTTATTTCATCTATCTACCAGATATAACCTTCCACACTATTAAAATATCTCCTAGAAAACGCATTCTCAAATACTCTCCTTAACTGTGTTTTAATTGGTATTTTATTATCTTTAATTATATTTTATTATTTTTAATTGGTTTTATTATCTTTAATTATATTTTATTATTTTTAATTGGTATTTTATTATCTTTGATTACCTTTTTTCAATTGGAATTTTATTATCTTTAATTATATTTTATTATTTTAATTGGTGTTTTATTATCTTTAATTATATTTTGTTATTTTTAATTAGTATTTTATTATCTTGAATTATCTTTTATTATTTTTAATTAGTATTTTATTATCGTTATTTAGATTTTATTTTTAGCTGGTATTTTATTATCTTTAATTATATTTTACTCTTTTTAATTTGTGTTTTATTATCTTTAATTACATTTTATTATTTTTAATTGGGATTTTATTATCTTTAATTAACTTTTATTATTTTTCATTAGTATTTTATTATCTTTAAGTATCTTTTATTTTTAATTTTTATTTTATTTTCTTTATTTATTTTATTATTTTTAATTTTTTTTATTATCTTTAATTACCTTTTATTATTTTTAGTTCGTATTTTTTTTATCTTTAATTATCTTTTATTTTTAGTTGGTATTTTATTATCATTAATTATATTTTATTATTTTTAATTGGTGCTTTATTATCTTTAATTAAATTTTATTATTTTTTATTAGTATTTTTTTTATCTTTAATTATCTTTTACTTCAAAGAGGTATTTTATTATCTTTAATTATATTTTATTAATTTTAATTGGTATTTTATTATCTAGCGATCTTTTCACTAAGCTTTATTCTCAGTGAAATATAGAGTTTTCTGAGAAGCTTTTTGAACTAATATATATATATATATATATATATATATATATATATATATATATATATATATATATATATATATATATATATATATATATATATATATATATATATATATATATATATATATATATATATATATATATATGCAGTATATTTTTATGAACTGTTCAAGAAATAAAGAAATTTAAGCATACATACACAATTTCAATATCTGATTACGAAAATGTAAATTTTATTAATAAATACTGAGATATATTAAGGCAAAATTGTAAAGAAAATAAAAAAAAAAAAAAAAAATAAAAAATATTTAAAAATTTTTAAAAAAATAAAAAAACAATAAGCAACCAAAAAATGTAATTGCGAAAAATTTCTGCACTTGGTAAAGACGTGAAGTTGAGTATAAATGATCTAGTTTTGTTGTTATATATATATATATATATATATATATATATATATATATATATATATATATATATATATATATATATATATATATATATATATATATATATATATATATATATATATATATATATATATATATATATATATATATATATATATATATATATATATATATATATATATATATATATATATATATATATATATATATATATATATATATATATATATATATATATATATATATATATATATATATATATATATATATATATATAGGGGGAGGGGGTAGAGTGGAAGTTGCTTTGTTTTCAATAAACGCCGATCCGTGTTTGTTTTGTTTTGTTGTTTTTTTGTTGTTTGAGAGCGGACCTCACTGACGAAGGGATATGCCGTCCTTCCAGGCAGACAAAATACTTCCCTTCAGGCCATCACGAGTTCATAGCGAGTGAAACACGTCTACGCGCAGGGACAGCTCATAATGCTCTTAGCCGATCTGTGTATGTAAGGGTAATTATTTACATTTACCATTTATTTTCACCTATCATAGTAATTTTTTTTTGTTTCATTATTTCTCTTGGGTGAAAAAGAGATTACAAAAATTAAATTAATGTTTTCAAGTACGAAATAAACAAGTAACAACAAAAACAATTATCCTAATAATTAAAATAATAAAACTTGTATATATATATATATATATATATATATATATATATATATATATATATATATATATATATATATATATATATATATATATATATATATAATATATATCTTAATAAAAGTTTAGGTTTTCATTTAATTAACGATAGCAAATCATTTTTAATTAATTTACTATTTGACAATGCATTAAAAGAATTATTCTCAACATAGTGATAAATTAACATTATAAGTAATTAATGTATGTAATATAAATAAGGAAATAAAGATTAAAAATAAAAATTAATTAGAAAATAAACTAGAGAAATAATTATATTCCTAATTAATTTAAAAGTTTAAAATTAACTTTGTATTGAAATGGATATTGAAGGTTTATTTATAAAATATTAGTATTTACATAAAATTATATTAATTTTTATTTTTAAACTTTTGTAAAATAAATATTTATTAAATATTAAATATAAAACATTTAATAAAAACATTACAAAATATAGAAATTGCACAATTTTCGGCTATTTTTTAAAATTAGCATTGATAGGATTAGAAGTGAAGCTTATGGAAATATATATATATATATATATATATATATATATATATATATATATATATATATATATATATATATATATATATATATATATATATATATATATATATAATATATATATATATTATATATTATATTATATATATATATATATATATATATATATATATATATATATATATATATATATATATATATATATATATATATATATATATATATATATATATATATATATATATATATATATATATATATATATATATATATATATATATATATATATATATATATATATATATATATATATATATATATATATATATATATATATATATATATATATATATATATTGGAGCGCCATTCGAAAGGGTGGAGACTACCCCAATGGTTTGCCCTTTTTCACAAATCACAAACATTTTATATTTAAAAAAATAAAAAATAAAACGTAATGGAACAAAGAAGATGACATCGGAGACGATAACAGGGAAGACATCCCCTCAGTCACCCTTCCCCTACCCTATCCCCAATTAAAAACTGGGAATTGTTGTTAATTAATTTCCATCATTACCTCTTCCATTGAGGAGAAAACTCGTTCAAGAAGCCTTTCCACACAGTCTCAGCTTTTCTCTGATCCCTCACTTAAATTCTATGCTCATTTTTACTTTTATTTTAATAATGATTTTAAAACATTCCTTTTATCAAAGTTTCCAACTATGTCTGAACTACAAAAAGAAGATTTATTCACATAATTGAGGGATTAATTATTTTTATATATAAAGATTCCCTCTTCAAGCTCTTCATTTGTTGAAGTATTATGGAGAATAGAAAAGTTCAGAAGGGATATATGATGTTTAGTGAGACTGGAATTTTCTCTATAATAGCAAAATGTTTTGGTTGGGAAATAGGGAGGTTATTAGAAGGAAAGGAAATGCTCATGTGTTTGAAGGTTTTCATCTTCAGTTGTTGGCTAGTTTGGTTCACATATTATAGACATTACGATCGACACAATTGTAGATATATACAATGCAAAATCACAAAAGAATACTTTGCTTATATATATATATATATATATATATATATATATATATATATATATATATATATATATATATATATATATATATATATATATATATATATATATAGGTAAATATTTGATTAATGACGTTGTAAGATAATCTATGGGGATGCTTCAAAGTTTTGTATAAAGAGAAGATTAAATCCCAAAAGAAATTTAAACAATTCATCAAACTTCAAATCTTCATTTTTCATCATTCAAAACTCATCAACTTAAATTAGGAATTGAAATATCGGATTCTTTATCTTTATTTTTCCCGTCATATTTTTTACTCGATTAAAATTTCCTTTCCAAATCTTCTGTAACAAATTTACAAGTTTAAATCCCATTAGATTTAAAGAGAAATATTTAAAATAAATCCGATTTTTTTTTAGTATCTCCTCGACTGATGAAAGGCCGGAGAATCTCTTTTAAATCCCAACAGAGAAGGAGGGTAGGTAGCTT
>SEYY01008988.1:52500-62500 GCA_009176605.1 Armadillidium nasatum
ATGGAGTCATCAACATATAAATGGATAGGTGATGAGGTAATAAAAAGAATTTCATTAATGAAAAATAGAAAAACAATAGGGAATATAACAGATCCCTGAAGAACACCACTATTTAGATTTAAAGAAAGAACGATGGCTGTCTATAATAGATAAACCTTTTGTGGTCTCTACACCGAGCCATTTATTGTCCTCGAAATAATGAATGCACACTTTAAAAATAATAATAATAATAATTATTATTATTATTATTATTATTATTATTATTATTATTATTATTATTATTATTATTATTTTTTATTAAAATTATTATTATTGTTATTATTTTTATTGCTATTAGTTTTGTTATTATTATTATTATTATTATTATTATTATTATTATTATTATTATTATTATTATTATTATTATTGTTATTATTATTATTATTATTATTATTATTATTATTATTATTATTATTATTATTATTATTATTATTATTATTATTATTATTATTATTATTATTATTATTATTATTATTATTATTATTATTATTATTATTATTATTATTATTATATTATTATTATTATTATTATTATTATTATTATTATTATTATTATTATTATTATTATTATTATTATTATTATTATTGTCATTTCAATATTATTATTATTTTTATTATTATTATTATTATTATTATTATTATTATTATTATTATTATTATTATTATTATTATTATTATTATTATTATTATTATAACTATTATTGTTAATATTTTTATTATTATTATTATCGTTGCTATTGTAACTATTCCTTTTAATATTGTTATTATTATTATTATTATTATTATTATTGCTTTATAAGTATTGTTATTATTAATGCTGTCCTTTCTTTTGTTATTATTATTATTATTAACATTATTACTATATTATTAGTATTATTATTACTATTTTTCATTACATATGCAGAAGATATTCCTATAATTCTAGCGACGTCACACATTCACAGTAATGCTGAACTATTTTCTAGTATTACTACTGGAGATGGTATTTATTATAATTATAATTATAATTATTATTATTTATTATTATTATTATTATTATTATTATTATTATTATTATTATTATTATTATTATTATTATTATTATTATTATTATTATTATTACAATTGTTATTGTTCTTGTTGTCGTTAACTCATTATTGTTACCATTACTAGCTACTATTATAACTACAATTGTCATTAATTTATATTATTATGGGTACTATTGTATTTAACTTTTATTATTACTATTATTATTATTGCTATCGCTATATTTATTATTGCTCATTATATTTATGTATCATATTTGTATAATAATGGAAATTAAATCATATTGATGTAATATTTATCAACTAAACTTTGGGGTTCAAAGGAAACCAATGTGCTTCCCCTTAGAAGCCCCTTTTCAGAGTAATGTACAGCTAATTATAAATATTGTATCTAGTAGAGTAGGACCTTCTGAAACAATGTATAACCTGTAATTATACCTCTGAATAAAATTTTTTGAATTGAATTGAATTATTAATCAATACTTATAATTGTCACTTAATTTTTAATATTTTTTTTTTTAAATTTATAAATTAAAATTTCGCAATTTGAAATTTTTAATTACTTTTTCCAAAAGATTTTATTAATTTTATTTCATTTGTTTTTAACTTTGTAAATAAATCCCTTTGTAATTTAAATTTTTATTTGATTTTATAATGTACAAAAATTTAATTTAAAAAAAAATAAAAATCTAATATTTGAAAAAAAAAAAAAAAAAAAATATATATATATATATATATATATATATATATATATATATATATATATATATATATATATATATATATATATATATATATATATATATATATGATTCTTGGAGCTTCTGAAAGGATTTATTGAGATTTAAAAACGTGAATAATTCAATTACTTATGTTGGCTCTTTGTCAATTACATGTTAGATGTATTGTTTTTCAGTGCTTTCAGAAACTAATTAAGTAAATATATATATATATATATATATATATATATATATATATATATATATATATATATATATATATATATATATATATATATATATATATATATATATATATATATATATATAATATATATATATATATATATATATATATATATATATATATATATATATATATATATATATATATATATATATATATATATATATATATATATATATATATATATATATATATATATATATATATATATATATATATATATATATATATATATATATATATATATATATATATATATATATATATATATATATATATATATATATATATATATATATATATATATATATATATATATATATATATATATATATATATATATATATATATATATATATATATATATATATATATATATATATATATATATATATATATATATATATATATATATATATATATATATATATATATATATATATATATATATATATATATATATATATATATATATATATATATATATATATATATATATATATATATATATATATATATATATATATATATATATATATATATATATATATATATATATATATATATATATATATATATATATATATATATATATATATATATATATATATATATATATATATATATATATATATATATATATATATATATATATATATATATATATATATATATATATAGTTATATATATATTATATATCTGTATCGATAAAGAAAAAATGCTCTAACAACATAAATTAAAAGTATTACAATTTTCATAACTTGCCTCCGGATTTCAACAATAAATTATGACCAAAAACACACAAAAGAGAAGCTTCATTTTGAGCTTAATAAAAACGTTTCATTCTGAATTTGTGCGTGAAGAAATATAATAAAAATCTATGTTTATGAAAGAACCTCACTGAAAAGAAATTAAAAGTTCGATTTAAATTACCAGAAACACAATTCCAAGTATTGTTAGAGGGACCTTATGACCTTCCCTGTTAAAAATCATAATATATGTATATATATATATATATATATATATATATATATATATATATATATATATATATATATATATATATATATATATATATATATATATATATATATATATATAGTTCGCATCTCAAGGGCATTTTCCTATTTGATTAGAGGAACTTGCTTAAGTAGTATATACTTGAAACCGCAGGAGGGATCTAACTTGCGTCCTAAAGCATGTGAGACAATCACTCTACCGTTTATGGTAAGGTTTCCTACCCGGTTTCTTCGCTTTGAGTTTCTTCTTTCTCTTTGTTAACTCATGCCTAGTTTTTTTTTTCTCAAATCGCTCCATATTAGCACTTGCTGAGTGAGAAACTTGTTCATTTCCCCTCATTAAGTGTGTCGTTCTTCACTGTTCTGTTCCATTCTTTATTCTGTTCCTATTTTTTCATCAATGAAATTCTCAGCTGCAATTCTAACTCTTGTTAAATTTTTTTGCCGATGATTCGACTCTTCATTCTTCTTCTCATTTCAAATCTGAACCCTCTTTTGCTTCAAGAGAATGCCTCTCGTTATCAAATTTCGAATTCCTTTCTTACTATTCTGGATTTGATTTCAGGTCTTTTTCTCCTCAACATTGTGAAATTTAATTCTTTGAAAGCTCTTCTTTTTCAATTCCCCCTCTCTAAAACACCTCCCAACTTTCAAATCTTCTTCTACGGCTCTACCGTCTCATCTGTAAACATCATTAACTTACTTGGTCTAAATGTAAACAACAATCTGTTTTGGAAACCTCAAATCACAAATATTGCTAAGATTGTTTCAAAGAAACTGAGAGTTCTGTTCAGGTTGCGGAATTTTTTTCCTTCTGAACAGTTACTTCAATTATGTAAGGGTCTTCTTTTCTGCTTTGTTTAGAATACTGCTCTCACATTTGTGGAGGCTCCAGTTCCACCCTTCTTTTGGAGAGGGCTGAGTCTAAGGCTAAAGGACTAATAAACTATCCCCTACTTTCAAACTCACTTGACCCTCTTTCTCTGCGACGTGAAGTTGAGGCACTGCCTCTTTTCTATAGGTGATCGAGGGAGTTGTTCTCTTGTATTTTTCCACCATTACATCGCATTAAAAGGGGTGCCTTCATTGCCTCATGAAATTGTGTAAGTATTGCAACTCCAGACTCACTCGTTGTGGTATCTTCTTCTTCGCAGCAGCCTTTGCTTTGTGGAACTTCCTTCCATCTTTTGTTTTTCCTCCTATTTATAATATCATTCTCTTTAAAGCCTCTGTCTGCATTCACCTGAGTAATTTTCGTTAGATTTCAGTTTGGGTGGGTTTTTCTTTTATTTTTTAATAATACCGCTAATATATATATATATATATATATATATATATATATATATATATATATATATATATATATATATATATATATATATATATATATATATATATATATATATAATATATATAATTGTCATTGTCAAAAATTTTCCCTCCCCTGATTTTTTTTCAGAATTGATTTAACCTAATCAAACGTAACAAAGAATAAATTTAACGTAAGGAAAATAATGTTAAAAATACCTAAACCAAAATTAAAAACTCCTTTTCAACAAGATAAAACTAATCGACAAATGGACAATTGACGTCATCACTTCTATATTCCAATTTTGTTTTTTTTTTCGTTGTTTTTTTGTTAATCTTTATTTTATTTATTTATTTATTCATTTATTTTTAGAAAATCAATTTAGAAGAAAAAAATACAATCATAAAAAAAAAATAAAAAACAAATTACACTCTCAGATAACTACCTTGGCTATTGACAGATGCTCTTATTTTTCAAAGAAAAAAAAAAAAGAAAAAAGAAAAAGGAAAGAAAAAGGAAAAAAAAATCCAAAAGTTGCAGAAATGAAACGTGCCATTTTCGTTGACCTTTTTCTTTAAAGTGACATTTCGGAAAAAAATATATTTGAACACTTTTCGTATTATATTAAAATTATAAAATTAAGTGTGATATTAAGTTGATGTTTGCAAACCATTTTTATATATATATATATATATATATATATATATATATATATATATATATATATATATATATATATATATATATATATATATATATATATATATATATATATATATATATATATATATATATATATATATATATATATATATATATATATATATATATATATATATATATATATATATATATATATATATATATATATATATATATATATATATATATATATATTATATATATATATATATTTTTTTTTTTTTTTTTTTTTTTTTTTTTTTTTTTTTTTTTTTTTTTTTTTTTTTTTTATTTTTTTTTTATATAATATATATATTATATATATATATATATATATATATATATATATATATATATATATATATATATATATATATATATATATATATATATATATATATATATATATATATATATATATATATATATATATATATATATATATCGAAGTAATACGTGTTGAAAAGAGAAGAAACAGAAAGATTTCAGAAGCGAAATATTAAGAAACAGAAGAAAAAAGTAATTTGATAAAGTCCAAAATAAAGACTCTTAAGAAACTTGGATTTTGGGTAAGGTGACCATATTTTTCTGACTAAAAATCGGGACGCTTCTGAACACTACCCTCCCCCCCCTCCTCAAATACCCTATTCGTAAGGGTTTTAAAATATATAAAGAAGGGTGATTTTTAATATAAAGAAGAAATGCAATTGTTGTTTTCAAAAACAAGTCATATGATTTACCAGTTAAGGACATTCTACAAAAAAAAAAAAAAAAAAAAAAAAAAAAAAAAAAAAAAAAAAAAAAACATTTTTGCTATCTAATTTAAACAAAAGTTGGATAAAATATTATTATCCTTCCCGATTTATCCTCTAAAAAAATCGGGACAAGGCTTAAAAAATCGAGGTCTGTCCCGATAAAATCGGAACGGATAGTCACCTTAATTTAGGGAAAAAAGATATGAATGAAAAGGAAATGATCAACTTTCAAGTTAATAAATTTATGAAGAAGAAATATTAAAATTTTCTTACAAAGCTATTTTTTTAAGACATTAAAAAAAATAAAAAAAAAATAAAAAAATTTAAATGAAAAAAAAGGAAACTAAATTTGCATGTGAGGTAACAAAAGTGTGTATAATATTTTTTTAAATTTCAGCTTGAATATTGATTATTTCAAAAGTGTTCACTGAAAGTGATGTCAGAATCATTTAGTCTTGCAATTAGATTACTCAGTAAGCTGCATAGGGTTGGGAAATCAATTACTGTTTGTCTCTTCCCACGTACAACTGTGAATCATATGATTCACATTTTATGCCGCCTCTCAACATTGAGAGGTGGTGGCGACAGGCTTAGCAAGCCAGCAAACGTAAAAAAGAAACTGCTCGAGATACCAAGGCTACACCTCAGACGAGTGAAAATCTTAAGATTGACGACATCGGCGTGATAATGAACTACGGAGCCTGGAGGTGTTACACCTGGCAGGCATCAGCCTACCTGGATGATATATATATATATATATATATATATATATATATATATATATATATATATATATATATATATATATATATATATATATATATATATATATATATATTAAATTTTAAATTTTTTTTTTTTTTTTTTTTAAAAAAATTTTAATTTTTTTAAATAATAAAAAATTAAATATCTATTTACATTAAAATAATACAAAATATAATAAAAAAGAGAAAAAATAAAAAAAATACTATTTCTTGTTTTCTTGTCAAAAAGAATTTATAAGAATTAAAAACTCTTCAATTTATATATATATATATATATATATATATATATATATATATATATATATATATATATATATATATATATATATATATATATATATATATATATATATATATATATATATATATATATATATATATATATATATTATGAATAATAGAGCAAAAAATGAATGCAACATTTATTTACATCTTAAGAAAATTATATAAATAAGTTAAAGTCGACGTTTCGATCACTACTGTGATCATCATCAGGACACTGAAAATTGAAAGAATGAACACATATGTAACAAAAACACATACAAAAATAACAATAATGACAACAATAAAAATAACACTAATAGTAATAACAATAATAATTATAATACCAATAATAATAATAATAATAATAGTAATGATAATAATAATAATAATAATAATAATAATAATAATAATAATAAGAATAACAATAATAATAATAAACATAATAGTACTATAATTAAAAGATTGTAGCACAATGAAAAGCAAGATATAATAGATGAAAATTTTGTAAAATTTAAGACTTAAAAGACAATACAACAATAACTAAACACAAATGAATAATAACAAACTGACGAGTCAAACACGGTTCAATTGAAGAAGAATCGTGAAAGAGAAAAAGGTTAAAGAAATAATATAGTAAACTGAACGTTAGGTTGGTTGTTAAAAATTTTTTTATAAACAAGAGGATCATACAAACACGACAAGCAAACCAACATACATACATACATAACACAAACATACGCACATACATATAAACATTTATACAACATACATACATACAAATGAGCATATATATATATATAGAAATAGAGAGGAGAGGAGGCAATGACAGGAGCCTCAGTTACAAGATGAACAACTAGCGGAAAGAGGGAAATATAAATGCTAATATAGGGAAAGAGGACTAAGAGTGTGAGATATATAGGGGACAGGATAATTGATTATTATTGAGACCGGGCTTGAGTTTAGAAATATATAGTGATTCCAGAATATGGAGGGAGGAAACATCTTGATGACCATCCAGAACAGAGAAGTGTTGAGGCAAAGGGAAAAAGTGACAGGAAGTTTGAGAGTGTGAGCGAATGTTAGAAAAAGAAGGGTTAGAAAGAGGAAGGGAAGTACGAGGGGAGAGACCTTGGTGTTCAGAAATACGTGTCCTAAGAAGACGAACAGTGGAACCAATGTAGCCCTTCTGGCAGGAGGGACAGGAAAATTTATAAACCACTGATGACTTCAGAGGAAACGGAAGTGAAGATTTGTAAGGGAATAGAGTAGAAATTTTGAAAGAGGAACGAAAAGAAAAGCGTATGTCAAGGTGAGGAAAGAAATGAGATAAAGTCCTAGAGAGTTTGGAAGTCATTGAAATTGTGGAATGGTTAAGATAAGGGACAGAGAAATATATAGTTTTCTTATGGACAGTAGAGACAGCAAAGGGAGGGTGATAAATTTTGGATAAGAACTTAAAAATGTATTGAGAAACTATGTTAGGAGGGTAGTTATGGGAGGTGAATAAATTATTTAAGAATTCAAATTCAGAGTGAAGAGAAAGATAGGAAGAAGAAATACTGTAGGCTCGATGTAAATAGGTTAATATGGTATTGGTTTTGTACTTAAGGGATGTAGAGCTGTAAAAATTGGTAACCATGGGAGTGGAAGATGACTTACGAAAAACAGAAGTGAGAAAGGAAGAGGAAGTTCGAGTGATAGAGACATCAAGAAAAGAAAGGGTATTATTTTTTTCATGTTTTCATGTTTATCACTCGAACTTCCTCTTCCTTTCTCACTTCTGTTTTTCGTAAGTCATCTTCCACTCCCATGGTTACCAATTTTTACAGCTCTACATCCCTTAAGTACAAAACCAATACCATATTAACCTATTTACATCGAGCCTACAGTATTTCTTCTTCCTATCTTTCTCTTCACTCTGAATTTGAATTCTTAAATAATTTATTCACCTCCCATAACTACCCTCCTAACATAGTTTCTCAATACATTTTTAAGTTCTTATCCAAAATTTATCACCCTCCCTTTGCTGTCTCTACTGTCCATAAGAAAACTATATATTTCTCTGTCCCTTATCTTAACCATTCCACAATTTCAATGACTTCCAAACTCTCTAGGACTTTATCTCATTTCTTTCCTCACCTTGACATACGCTTTTCTTTTCGTTCCTCTTTCAAAATTTCTACTCTATTCCCTTACAAATCTTCACTTCCGTTTCCTCTGAAGTCATCAGTGGTTTATAAATTTTCCTGTCCCTCCTGCCAGAAGGGCTACATTGGTTCCACTGTTCGTCTTCTTAGGACACGTATTTCTGAACACCAAGGTCTCTCCCCTCGTACTTCCCTTCCTCTTTCTAACCCTTCTTTTTCTAACATTCGCTCACACTCTCAAACTTCCTGTCACTTTTTCCCTTTGCCTCAACACTTCTCTGTTCTGGATGGTCATCAAGATGTTTCCTCCCTCCATATTCTGGAATCACTATATATTTCTAAACTCAAGCCCGGTCTCAATAATAATCAATTATCCTGTCCCCTATATATCTCACACTCTTAGTCCTCTTTCCCTATATTAGCATTTATATTTCCCTCTTTCCGCTAGTTGTTCATCTTGTAACTGAGGCTCCTGTCATTGCCTCCTCTCCTCTCTATTTCTATATATATATATATGCTCATTTGTATGTATGTATGTTGTATAAATGTTTATATGTATGTGCGTATGTTTGTGTTATGTATGTATGTATGTTGGTTGCTTGTCGTGTTTGTATGATCCTCTTGTTTATAAAAAATTTTTAACAACCAACCTAACGTTCAGTTTACTATATTATTTCTTTAACCTTTTTCTCTTTCACGATTCTTCTTCAATTGAACCGTGTTTGACTCGTCAGTTTGTTATTATTCATTTGTGTTTAGTTATTGTTGTATTGTCTTTTAAGTCTTAAATTTTACAAATTTTCATCTATTATATCTTGCTTTTCATTGTGCTACAATTTTTTAATTATAGTACTATTATGTTTATTATTATTATTGTTATTATTATTATTATTATTATTATTATTATTATTATTATTATTATTATCATTACTATTATTATTATTATTATTATTATTGGTATTATAATTATTATTGTTATTACTATTAGTGTTATTTTTATTGTTGTCATTATTGTTATTTTTGTATGTGTT
>SEYY01008988.1:82500-85000 GCA_009176605.1 Armadillidium nasatum
GAGTCTATGGCTTTTCGTCTCATCAACTCTCCTGCTCTTTTTAACTCTCTCCAATCTCTTTCTGCCAGTTTAATTGTTGGGTTACTCTCTCTTTACTATCGCGATTACAACGGATATTGTTCTTCCTAACTCTCTCGTTACATACCTCCTTCATTGAGAAGAGCTCGTGCTACACGCTTTTCTACATAGTCTCATCCTTTCTCTGTTTAACTCTCCGACTCCAGACTTAACCGCTGTGCTCAATCTTACATGTACTCTACGGTAAAGTCTGGAACACACTCCCTTTATCTGTTTTCCCAGCTTCCTTTGACTTGCCTACTTTCAAACGCCGTGTATCTGGTTATGTCGGCCTCCATCGACCAGATAGATTTTTTCAAAATCCTGTGGAATTTGGTAGGCCTCAAGCCTTTGCCCACCGGAGGATATATATATATATATATATATATATATATATATATATATATATATATATATATATAATATATATATATATATATATATATATATATATATATATATATATATATACAGAAGAAAATATTGAAAGTAAAAGTCAAAAAGAAAGGAAAAGAAAGTAAAAAAAAAAAAAAAGAGCAAACAGTCACAACGGTTAAAAACGAAAGCTTATAAAAGTTTGAAAAGGTTTCCGAGTGAGTTTTTCACTTGATTATTTTTTATGTTTAACTAACAAACAACTTTAAAATAAACGTTCAAAAAATTAATTGATGCTGCTATGTAACAGTTCTAGTCAGACAAGAATAAATTCGTAACCTCAATTGAATCATATGATGAAGAGCCTTCAAGCCAGAGCGACTCGCCCGGGAAGCCCATTTATACCTTTCTTTTTCAATCCCTTGCATAGCTGAAGAAATTTGAAAAAGATCTTCAGTGAACTCTACCATAAAATCAATGCAGGATATGGTGTTAGGAAAAATAGTAATAACAATAATAATAAAATATACCGGAAAGGAGATTTAATTTTAGTGCAATTTGGTACTTGTATTTTAGCACCTTTACTTTCCCATCTACAAGATAAGGTAAGAGAAATGAAAGGTTTTTTAAAACCATTTATAGTATTTTCCACATTTGAAGGAAATTACTAAGGTGTTCTTCTAAATAAGTACGTAAAAAAATATACTGTACTTTATTCCAATATTAATAATAAAAGACTTTCAGAACAATCAAAATGGTTACCAAGTAATATGAGACAATTCACTCACAGATGGTTGGATAAACCTTAAACATTAAATTCGAAGATTCACTAATATTTAAAAAAATTAATAATAATAATAATATTATTAATATATATATATATATATATATATATATATATATATATAATATATATATATATATATATATATTATATATATATATATATATATATATATATATATATATATATATATATATATATATATATATATATATATATATATATATATATATATATATATATATATATATATATATATATATATATATATATATATATATATATTATATATATATATATATATATATATATATATATATATATATATATATATATATATAGGCTAATGATTTATTCCTAGGGAATGTGATTCTAATGATAAAAATGAAGGCCAAAGCAAAGGCGAACATATTTATTTGGATGTTTCGAATCGTATAGATTCATCTTCAGCTAAAATTAAACAAATATAAAAAATTAAAAATTAAAAAATTAAAAAATTAAACAAAGAAAAGTATAAAATATTAATCGAAAATATAAAAATATTTTTTATGTAAATATTTTTAATGTTTAATATATAAAAGTTGCAACGTCAATTCTTTCCATGAAAAAAAATTTCAAATTTTCATTTTAATAAAATTTTTGAAAAATCATTTTAATATATGATGAATAGTTTTACAAAATATTAACAGAAAACACAATAGGTGTAACTTTTAAACACACACACACGCACACACACACACACACACACACACACACACACACACACACACACACATATTATATATATATATATATATATATATATATATATATATATATATATATATATATATATATATATATATATATATATATATATATATATATATATATTAGTGATGAAATCGGATGTCATATTTTCTCATCCGGATGCGGATGTCTAATTTTGATGAAGTGTGGAAGCGGATGTAGAACTTTCATCCAGTACAGAAGCGAATGCGGATGCGAGTGTTGAATTTTCGAAAGTGCGGATGTGGATGGAATGCTCCACGGATACGGATGCCATCACTAATATATATATATATATATATATATATATATATATATATATATATATATATATATATATATATATATATATATATATATATATATATATATATATATATATATATATATATAATATACTAGAATACCGGTTTCAAATAATAAATTTCAATTCAAAATAGAAAAATTCTGGGTAGGAACTTTTGAAGCTTCAACTTTCAATTCAGTTATTGTTATTCTGACAAAAATAAATAAAAA
>SEYY01008988.1:90000-97500 GCA_009176605.1 Armadillidium nasatum
TATATAATAAAGACAACGGCAGGAAATAATAATACTAATACTAATAATAATAATAATAATAATAATAATAATAATATAATAATAATAATAATAATAATAATAATAATAATAATAATAATAATATCAAATTCGCACATGTAATGATATTAATAATTAAAAAAAAAAAAAAAAAAAAAAAAAAAAAAAAAAAAAAAAAAAAAAAAAAAAAAAAAAAAAAAAAAAAAAATAAAAAAAAAAAATAATAAATAATAATAATAATAATAATAATAATAATAATAATAATAATAATAATAATAATATAATAATAATAATAATAATATAATAATAATAATAATAATAATAAATAATAATAAAATAAAATAATAAATAATAATATAATAAAATATAATAATAATAATAATAAAATAAATAATAAAAATAAAATAAATAATAAAATAATAATATATAATAAAAATAATAATAATAATAATAATATAATAATAATAATAATAATAATAATAATAATAAGTAGTACATTAAAAATAAAATCATCGTGCTATTAGTATTGCTATTTTCTTTGCATTTCCATCATTATTATTGCTTATATTTTTACTATCATTTATGTTATTTTAATTATTATTATTTTCATTATTATATTAAAATTGGTTATTATTATTATTATTATTGTTAATGCTGTTATTAATATTAATATTATTATTATTATTATTATTATTATTATTATTATTTTTTATTATAATTATTAATATTATTAGCTACTATTATAATTATTTCTATTATTATTATTAATTATTATTACTATATATTATTTTTATTAGCTTTTATTATTACTATTATTATTATTGCTATTACTATATTATTATTGCTTATTATATTATTTGAATCATATTTGTATCTTAATGGTTATTGAAATATATTGATGAACTATATATATCAACTAAACTTTGGGGTTCAATGGAAACCAATGTGTATCCCCTTAGAAGCCCCTTTTCAGAGTAATGTACAACTAATTAATTATTAATATTGTATCTAGTAGAATAGGACTTACTGAAACATTGTATAATCTGTAATTGTACTTCTGAACAAAATATTGAAATTGAAATTAAAATTATTTATTATTATTAATTATTATTATCATTATTATTATTATTATTATTATTATTATTATTATTCAGTGTTAGTGTTGTTATTATAATTGATATTTACGTTGCTATGATATTATTATTATTATTGTTACTCAGTGTTGTTGCTGTCATGATGATTTATATTTTTATATCCATTATTTACAATTATTATTATTATTATTATTATTATTATTATTATTATTATTATTATTATTATTATTATATTATTATTATTATTATTATTATATATTATATTTTTATTATTATTATTATATATTATTATTATTATTATTATTATTATTTTTATTATTATTATTATTATTATTATTATTATTATTATTATTATTATTATTATTATTATTATTATTATTATTATTATTATTATTATTATTATTATTATTATTATTACTATGATTATTATTATTATTATTTTTAATTATTAATATTTTATTAGCCCTGATGATGATCTGCACGTGATCGAAACGTTGGTTAAATAACTGTCATGCATGCCACCTTTATTTCAAATCCATTTTTACATATATTATATATATATATATTATATATATAATATATATATATATATATTATATATATATATATATAATATATATATATATATATATATATATATATATATATATATTATATATATATATATATATATATATATATATATAATATATATATATATATATATATAAATATATATATATATATTATATATATATATATATATATATATATATATATATATATATATATATATATATATATATATAATATATATATATATATATATATATATATATATATATATATAAAATATAATAAATAAAAAAAAAAAAAAAAATTTTAATAAATAAAAAATAAAAAAATAAACAAAGAAAGTGCACTGAGAAAAAGAGAAAAGTCGCTCCACGTGAGAGAAGGCAACTCTGAGACACCTTTACACTATAGCTTGCCAAATACGACTGACAATTTACAACATGTTTTCTATTCTTACCATTCATTATTTTTTCCCATTCATATATATATTTATATTCTTTTTCGTTGTTAAGTGTCCCCAAATAATCAACATTAATTGTTAGTTTCAGTAAATTGTAATAAGTTGGCTATTTATTTTACAGAATTGGCTTTTAATCTCATTATATTGGCTTTTGTTTGGGAAATTAAAGTGTTAAAACCCTATAATTTAGCTTTGGATTTGGAAATAGGCAGGTCTATTATGATTATTATTATTATTATTATTATTATTATTATTATTAGTAGTAGTAGTAGTAGTTGCAGTAGATAGTATTAGTAGTTGTAGTAGTAGCAGTAGGTGTAGTATAAATATTATATTTGTTATTATGGACCTTTCGTATTTCAAGACGACACTCGAAATTTTAAACCAAAGCTGTGGCAGTAAGAAAAAATTGGACAAGTTAAAATATTTGTGCAGCTCTCTCCAATTTGTCGAGAGTATATTTTATAAATTTCGTATATGGTTTGTCTTTTCCATTCATTTTTTGCCCCTTAATAAACTAGTTGGACTTAACCTAACCTTGACTTGAAGGGTAAATGTAAGCCTTACGGCCATTAACTAAAAAAAGAAAAAAAAAAACTAGTTCGACTTTACTTAACCTAGCCTAATTTACGCTAACAGCGTTCCTAATCTGGCGAACGCAGACGTCTCTAAAGATTCGCGAACTCGAAGGAACTGGTCCGAATCGGTTTATTTAGGAAAAAAAATGTAATGTCGACCCAAAAATGAAAGAGCTGTTTTTATTATTATTATTATTATTATTATTATTATTATTATTATTATTATTATTATTATTATTGAATATAAATATTATATTATTATTATTATTATTATTATTATTATTTTTTATTATTATTATTATTATTATTATTTATTATTATTATTATTATTATTGGTTAAGTAGTAGTATAAATATTATATTTTTTACAAATATTATTTTATTATTATCATATTATTTTAATATGCTTATAGTTTGTCTTACAAATAAAAGCTGAAAAGAACTTCCATATAATTATTATTATTATAATTATTATTATTATTTTATTATTATTATTATTATTATTATTATTATTATTATTATTATTATTATATTATTATAATTTTTTTTTTTTTTTTTTTTTTTTTTTTTTTTTTATTAAATATTATTATTATTATTATTATTATTATTATTATTATTATTATTATTATTATTATTATTATTATTATTATTATTATTATTATTATTATTATTATTATTATTATTATTATTATTATTATTATTATTATTATTATTATTATTATTATTATTATTATTAAATGAATCTTTTTTAAATGTGAAGAATTTTTAATCAAAGAAAAATATATTTAATAATAATATTAAAATATAATTAAGGTCAAACAATCTGTACCTTTGAAGCAATGAGTAGATTTTACTAACATTCGTTTTACAAATAGAATCAAATTACTTCATCAAAAGTAACATTTGAATCTTTAATGTTGTTAATAATAATAATAATAATAATAATAATAATAATAATAATAATAATAATAATAATAATAATAATAATAATAATAATAATAATAATAATAATAATAATAATAATAATAATAATAATAATAATAATAATAATAGTTGTACCTTTTATGAAATTTCAGAATTGGCAATCCATAAACAGAATTGGCAATTCATCAGTATATACCAGTTCCGATATCCTTTCGCTCCAATTAAAATTCCACAATCCTGGTTAAAATTAATAAGGATTCTCATCTTCAAATCATCTTTGTTAACAAAACTATAATTGTAAGCATGATTTTGGCAAAACTCTAAACAGTGAATTTACAGAGAGCTTTCCAAGTGACTTTTGATACTCAGAGAATCACAAGCGATTAACAATCATTGCGTAGCAATAATAAACATTACAGATATAGATATGAACTTTGATATCAGGTTGAAAATCTGTTACACAAAGAAGTTAATGTTTTCTAGCATCAAATAATAGTGTTGATATTGATTGTTCGTTCATTAAAGGAATATAGTTTGATTGTTTTCAAATGACGCGCAACATCACATCAAACATTAACTTTGTAACTTTTTTGGCGTGTTTATGAATAAGTATAGATCATATCCAAATTGTAACATTACTTTTATGTTTATCACACTGCTATGTAAAAAGATACTTCATAGCATAACAGCATGTCGTATGTGAAAGCGCGGTACTCGTAAAACTTTTCTTAAAAAGACTGTCTCAAAAAATAAAACTGAATAAATAAATAAATAAAATTAAATATTAAAAAAAATTATTTTTTTTTTTTATTTTTTTTTTTTTTTTTTTTTTTATTTTTTATATATATATATATATATATATATATATATATATATATATATATATATATATATATATATATATATATATATATATATATATATATATATATATATATATATATATATATATATATATATATATATATATATAATATTTTGTAATCATAAAATATTAAAAATAAAACTTATAATGTTAGTTTATTCGAATTAAATTTTTTTTTTTTCTAAAATTTCAAAACTTGACTGAAGTTTTATAAGCGTTTTCGTCCCAACGGAAATAAAATTCTATTTTGTTAAGAGAACAAAGCCAATTATAGAACTACGACAACTTTTAAATAGAAAAGAATTTAAATTTTTAATGTTCAAGTTGAAATAACTCACACCACGCACAAGTTACAAATACACGCACAAGTAAATAAATACACGCACAAGTAAGTAAATACAAGCACGTAATAAATTCATTAGGGTGCTTAGGCAATATGTACACAATCGAAATTTTTGTCTTTGTTTTTCTGACCAGCAACTCCATTACGAAAGATGAACGACAATAAAAGTCGTGTCGTTGGTGTGCGTTTGTGTGTATGTGGTGTGTGTGCGTCTGGGTATGTGGGTGTATGCGTAGGTGTATTTGCTGGACACAGATCTATTTTCAGGAAAATATTTCAAACGCTTTATATATATATATATATATATATATATATATATATATATATATATATATATATATATATATATATATATATATATATATATATATATATATATATATATATATATATATATATATATATATATATATATATATATATATATATATATATATATATAGAGGAGCATGAAAAGATTGATAGTTTTTGACTTATTTTTACGACGTTCCTTGTGGCTCATTTGAAGCTTATGAAATAAATAATTAAAACAAGCCACACTTTTATTGCTGGTGTACACAACCTGGTTTGATCACACTTGGTACAACAAAGTCGAAGCCTACAACAATTTTTATTACTGTTGAACCACAGGTTTGTCGTTTCGTCACTTGTGTAAACACCTGTATTGAAATCTGTTGAGCAAATAGGAAAACCACAAATTTAAGCACCGGGACTTAATGTACTATTTCTTAATGGACTACATAAAAGATTTGAGCAGAGTTTTTATCTTAAAACCCATTAGAGGAATCACAAGAACTTAGAATTGGGGTTTTAAACCATTAGGTTGACGAGATATCTTGTACAAATTATTATAATAAAATTTTCAGGAGTAAAAGATGTTTCAATCTATTGTTGCCAGCACCTACAACAGAAAGAAGCACCCAACAAGAATGAAATAACTGACAAGAGACGAAGAGCTGAACATTTGAGATTGTAAAACTTATTTTACAAGCAGAAGCAGCTAAAGGAAAAAAAATTTTTTACGTACTTGCCCCATGAAACATCAAAAAGATCTATTTTTCAAAACATCAAAGAGATCTCTTTCTAAACATGAAACACATGTATCTTTCTAAACATCAAAGAGATCTATCTTTCGAAACATCAAAGACATCTATTTTTCTAAACATCAAAGTGATCTTTTGAAACATCAAAAAGATCTATATTTCGAAACATCAAAGACATCTTACTTTCTAAACATTTATCTTTCGAAACATCAAAGAGATCTATCTTCCTAAACATCAAAGAGATCTGTCTTTCTAAAAATCAAAGATATCTATCTTTCTAAACATCAAAGATATCTATCTTTCTAAACATCAAAGAAATCTATCTTTCGAAACATCAAAGACATCTATCTTTCTAAACATCAAAGAAATCTATCTTTCTCTACTTCGTTTCTCTTTTTATGAGTGGTATTTGACCACTGCATGTTACTCAGTGTTATATATATAATTAGTAAAACTTTCTAACAAAATCTGAATATAATATATTCTAACAACTTTTTTAACACCTTTTTATCTCCAAACCTTTCGAACGTACATTCGTACACCACAACGTAATGGAAGAAACGTTTCTGCAGAAATGTTGTATTAGTAAAAATTAAACAGACTGGAAAGTAAATTTAATTAACGTAATTTCCAACTATAAATAGAACAAATAATTATTATTATAATTATTATTATTATCATCATTACTGATATTATTATTATTATAATTATTATTTTTATTATTATTATTATTAATATTATTTTCATTATTATTATAATCATCATTATAATAATAATAATAATAATAATAATAATAATAATAATAATAATAATAATATATTATTATTATTATTATTATTATTATTATTATTATTATTATTATTATTATTATTATTATTATTCCTAACAATTTTAAAGTGAACACTTAAAACTTTTAATCAAACTTACACATCACTTTCATCATAATATCTGGAAAGTCTGTCAACCAAACGGAAATTACTTTTCTAAACAGACATATATATATATATATATATATATATATATATATATATATATATATATATATATATATATATATATATATATATATATATATATATATATATATATATATATATATATATATATATATATATATATATATATATATATATATATATATATATATATATATATATATATATATATATATATATATATATATATATATATATATATAGGCTCTTATTTGAAATTTTGTCTGCAGAATCTGCTACAGATAATTTTCACAATTTATTAAAACGAAAAAAATCCCTTTGTATACAAGTTGATCTCTAATGGCTGCTATTTAAACTATAATATCCGAGAACCCAAATTTACTATAACTTCATTACAAAGAATTTATTAATGTTTTTTTTATCATAAAAAAAAAACCTTGGTTTAAAACCAATTACATAAATGTGAATTTACTCTAATTAAATTCAATTACCAATGTTGCTTTCTCCATTTTGGACTTAATGTTCGTGTCCATAAAACTAAATGACCTTTTAACTTAATTTTTTTTTTTTTTTTTTTTTTTTATATATAATGAAAAGACTGCGGCAAAAATAGTAAAAGACTCCAAAGCGTAAAGAAAATTTCATTTATTTCATTCTTTCTTGTT
>SEYY01008988.1:100000-140000 GCA_009176605.1 Armadillidium nasatum
AAGTTGGGAAAGTAGATGAAGAGAGTGTGTTTCAGACTATACCAGTAAAGTACATGTAAGATTGAGCATAACGGTTAAGTCTGGGGTCAGACAGTTGGACAGAGAAAGGATGAGACTGAAGGTATTCGACAGGACAGTTCAGCAGAACAGTGTCCATTGTAACAGCGATAGAATGGTGACTCAACAATTCGACGGGTAGAAAGAGACTGAAGAAAATTAGTGAGAGCAGAAGAGTTGATAAGACGAAAAGCCCAAGACTCCACCTTTCCAGGAGAGCTGTATTAGTAGAACTGCCCCAGATGTGTGAAGTGTATTTTATACAGGGGAAAAGAACACCTTTCCAAGAAAAATCATAGAAAAAGAAACCACAAAGAATATTAAGGAGAGATGAAGGTTTGAGCTCTGTGTTTTCGAAGAAGATATCATAGTTCTGTGGAAGGTTGTGTCGAGTAGAGAGACCGAGGAATTGAGTTTTAGTAGCATTGAAATCAACCATGTTTTCTCTGCTCCAATTTGAAATGCGAGATAGATCAGAAATCAGTTGCTCCAAGGATACCTTCTTTGTGTCTATCAACGGTTGTTGGGAGAGGCGTCTTTCAAACTGAATAGAGTAATGAAGGGTGGAGATTAACGGCATATGAGTAGATAAATTTAAAGGATGAACGGTGGCCGTCTACAACAGCTGCTATAGAACAACCGGTAAAGAAATGAAGAGAGAACACAGAGAGAAGAATAGATACCGAAAAGAGGGAAGTTTGGAAATCAAAGTTTTGTGGAAGATTTTATCGAAAGCTTTCGATATGTCTAGCGCCACAGCAAAAGATTCACCGAAATGCCTAAGAGCGGAAGACCAAGTGTCAGAGAGAAGGGAAAGGAGATCACCAGCAGAACGTTTCTTACAAAAACCATACTGGCGATCAGAGATAAGATTAGAAGAATTGATTTTCCCAAATTTTCCTGTTAAGGATGATTCGAAAACTTTAGAGAGAAAGGAGGTTAAAGAAATGGGACGGTAGTTAGAGGGTTGAGAAGGGGTCCCCTTCTTCGACACAAGCTGAATGAGCGCACGTTTCTAACCCCAAGGCAGTGTGCAAGCTCAGAAACACAAGTTTTGAGAACCACAGAAGGGATACCATCAGGATCGTACATCTTCTTAGTATTAAGCTCAGAGAAAGAAGAAATAACGCCTTTAGAAGAAATTGCAATTTTAGTCACAAATGAGTTGGAGGGGGTTGAAGGAGTTGGAACAACAATGGAATCGTCTAAGGTTGGATTAGAGGCAAGAGTTTGAGAGAAGAGTTCAGCTTCAGAGGAAGGCAAAACGGCATTGTACCGTCAAAATATAGTAAAGGAGGGAAAGAGGAAGTAGCAAAGTTAAAATTGACATTCTTTGAAAAATCCCAGAAAAGGAGCGAGGAAGAAGAACCAGAATGATAAATACATTTTAAACGGAGAAATGAGTTTTTGGTTAAGAAGAATAGATTTTGACGATTCCGGGATGAAATATAAGTTGCATGAGTTTCTATAGTTTTTACACTACTTTAGTCACTAAAGTCAGCATTAATTCAGCGGATAGCACGAGAACAAGCCGAGTTAAACCAAGGTTTGTTAGGCTTAGTAGAAGGGAAAGAATATGAAATGTACGCCTACATTCCAGAGAGAATCATCCCTGTTATGAACTCTGCATACTCAGAGGGATCCCTTTCACGGAAATAGTAATTATTCAATAAAAAACCAGAAAAGTACAATCGCAAGTCAGACCAGTTAGTGGCACCGAAACTCCAGAAACGTCTCCTCGCCGAAGGCGGGGACCGTTCCTGCGGAAGACTTGAAGAGACAAGACAAGATACAGAGATAAGAAGGTGATCGGGTAAACCCAGAGGAGGAAAGAGTTTAAAAGTGTAAGGAGAAGAATAGGAAGTTAGAATAGCCCGTTTCTAACCCCAAGGCAGAACCACAGAAGTGATACCATCAGGATCGTACATCTTCTTAAGTACGTTGGATTTTTCACCAAGGCTGTCAGGGATATGGGTAGGGAGATGCGCCAACTGCTCAAGGTTATTCTGGATAGAAGAGTGGAAAGCGAGTTCACCAACTGGATCATGAGAAGTAGATGAAAATCGCTGACGACGGTGAACATTGAAATCACCTAAAATGAATGTTTTCGGTGATAGGAAAAAAAGAAAGAATGAGTTCTATTTTGGAGTTAAGATAGTCGAAGAATTTTGGATAGTCTGTAGAATTATTAGATAAGTAGACAGAACAAATGAATTTAGTTGTGGAGTTGAAAGAAAGTTTTAAGCCATAAAGTAGAGAATTCAGAAGACTCCAAATTAGGGACAAGAGAACAAACAACATCGTTGCGCACTTATGCGTAACATCCTCCTTTGGCTGAAAATTGAGGAAAGAGACCGTAAGAGGAAACAGAGTAGGGTTTTCTATCAAAGCACTCAAACACCTGAGTTTCAGTTAAGAACAACAGATCAGATCTTTAAGCAGAGAGGTGGTGTTCGACAAAGTGGAAATTAAACAAGAGAATTTAATGACAAATAATGACCATACAAAAGGGCAAGTCGTCATAGAGGTCTTGGTGGCACCAACCACATCACCGGAGGTCACAAACTAACAAGTGGTGATCGGGGAAGGGGTGGATGAGGGGCATGTTTTGGATGCCGCCCCTCCAAACATTTCGGAGGCAGCTGTATTTTTCGCCATTTTTAAAAAAAAAATGTTATGCACGAATAAGCGCTGGTAAATTTGTGGAAACATACGAAGGGTGTGGATAGAGGGGTGGGGGGGAGCACAGACACTCCAATATGAGACGAGGTTACACCAGAGACCCTCTGAGAAGGTGAAACGAGAAAAGGAACGAACCAAAAGCAACGGAGTAAAATGGAATGGACTAGCACACTCTGTCACAGCGTGTTAAGCCCAGCGAGGGGCACTTTTATCCCTTCGGACGTCGCTGCGTGGTCTATATATATATATATATATATATATATATATATATATATATATATATATATATATATATATATATATATATATATATATATATATATATATATATATATATATATATATATATATATGTACAAATGAAAAAGTTACCTCACAAAGTCATCGATTTTACATATTTCAAAACATTTCCGCATTTTAAACCTTATTGGCCAAACTTTTTCAATTTTGAAAAAAAGTATTTTCTCTCGTTTTGGTAGAGAAATATTGTTGACAGTAGCGACAGGCTTCAATATATATATATATATATATATATATATATATATATATATATATATATATATATATATATATATATATATATATATATATATATATATATATATATATATATATATATATATATATATATATATATATATATATATATATATATAGTATATATATATATATATATATATATATATATATATATATATTATATATATATATATATATATATATATATATATATATATATATATATATATATATATATATATATATATATATATAATATATATATATATATATATATATATATATATATATATATATATATATATATATATATATATATATATATATATATATTATATATATATATATAATATATATATATATATATATATATATATATATATATATATATATATATATATATATATATATATATATATATATATATATATATAAAGCTATATTGGGAGAATGTTGTTGAAAGAGTTTGTGAGGGAATGTGCGTCTAAGGGATTAAGGGTAAACTCAGCAAAGAGTAAAGTGATGAGGATTGGGGGCAGGGATGAGGCAATAAGAGGGGAGGAATGGGGGGTGTCGAGGTGGGGAAAGAGAAATTTGAGGAGGGAGAAGAGTTTAAATATCTGGGAATGCTAGTGGAGGGAAAAGGGGGGAATGGATGGGGGAATAAAGAATAGAGTGATGGAAGGAATGAAAGTGATGTGGGGACTGAGGGAAGTATGGAAGAAGGGGAGAATATCAAAGGAAATAAAGGTAAGAATGTTTGAGAGTATGTGTCTGCCAGCTGCAATGTATGGGTGTTAAACATGTGTGATGAATGCTCAGATTAGGAAAAGATTAGAAGTTTTTGAAATGAAAGGATTGAGGGCTATATGTGGGCTAAGGAGAGTAGATAGAATCAGGAATGAAAGAATAAGAGAGATTTGTGGATGGATGAAGGAAATAGTGGGCAGAGTGGAAGAGGGTGTATTAAGATGGTTTGGGCATATGTGTAGAATGGATGAGAATAGGATAGTAGGTAGAGTGATGAGATCCGAAGTAGAGGGAGGAAGGGGAAGGGGAAGGCCGAGGTGGAGGTGGATGGATGGGGTGAGGGAGATATTGGGAGGGAGAGGTTTGAATGTGGACGAAGGTAGGAGAGTGGCGGAGGGCAGAGTGAGACGGAGGGCAGTGGTGAGGGGGGAGGGGAGATAGTGTGGATGTGTGAGTGTGAGCGAACTGTGACGGGCACCACGAGAGTGGGAAAGGTGAATGGTAAAATAATATATATATATATATATATATATATATATATATATATATATATATATATATATATATATATATATATATATATATATATATATATATATATATATATATATATATATATATATATATATATATATATATATATATGTAAGTATAGACGTGTAAGGGGAGCGTGACAGCACATAATAATATAAAAAGGGGGCGTGACCTTCAAAAGATTGAGAATCCCATTTTTTTTTTTTTTTTTTTTTTTTTTTTTTTTTTTTTTAATTTATTGTTTTTCTATTTTATTTTAATAATTTCATTTTATAAGCAAATCTGGACTCATCCAGAAAAGTCAGCCTAATATAATACTAAGAATACATGTAGCACTTATTTTCACACCTTTCTGTGATTCCTAAAACAAATGTAGTTTCATAACTTGCACTCTGCCTTGGGAACAGATTTCTTCTCTTTTACTGTATATCAACCTATCAAATTCGATCTTTTCTTCTTATTGTAAATGAGTGGAAATTCTTACAGGTAGAAAGAGGCCAGAGGCCTGCTAATTTCCACCAGAGTTTGGAGAAACATTGGAAATTTAGTTAAGTTAAAGACCGACATGTCATGATACACGGCGTTTGAAGGTGTTTAAGTCATTGAAAGTTGGGAAAACAGATACAGGGAATGTGTTCCAGACTTTACCAGCTGAGTATATGTAAGATTGAGCATAGCGGCTAAGTCTGGGGTCAAAGAGTTGAACAGAGAAAGTATGAGACTGTGTATAAAAGAGTGTCTTAAGAGACTTTCTCAGTGGAGGAGATATTGGACGAGAGAGTTCAGATCATAATGAGAGTGACGCAAAAATCTGACGGGTAGAAAGGGACTGGAGATAATAAAAATTCGAGGCAAAGTTGATAAGACTAAAAGTTCTAGACTCTACCTTTTCAAGTTGAGCTGTATGAGTGGAACCACCCCAGATATATGAAGAGTACTCCATATAGGGATGAATAACATCTATAAACCTATAAAAAGCAAGCAACTGGGATAGCGAGAAAAAATTACGAAGGTGCCTCAGAACACCAAATCTCTTAGAAAGCTTGCTTAGAAAGAGAAGTAATGTGATCTTTCCAAGAAAGATCACGAGAAAAAAGAAATATCGAGAGAACATCACTAGCTCTCACAGCTTGCAGATGCTCTGAACTCGTGATGGCCTGAAGGGCAGTATTTTGTCTGCCTGGAAGGACGCCATATATGCACTCGTAGATGAGGTTCGCTCTCTAAACAAAACAAAAAAGAAATATCGAAAATATTAAGGACAGACGAAGGTTTGAGTTGTGTGTTTTCGAGGATGTTATAGTTGTGTGGAAGATTGTGTTGAGTAAAGAGATGGAAAACTGAGTTTTTGAGGGAATGAAAACAACTATATTATCTCTACCCCAATTTGAAATCCGAAAAAGATCTGAGGTTAGTTTTTTATTTTTTATTTATTTTTAAAAAGTTCATATCTCACGGGTATTGCCCTATCCGAGGAGAGGAACTTTTCGAGGTAGAATATACCTAAGGATCCGCAAGTGGGATCGAACCGGCACCCTCAAGCACGTAAGTCAATCACTCTAGTGACTCTACCCTTTTTGTACTTCAAGGCTACCCTCTTTGAGTCGATTAACTGCTGTTGGGAGGAACGTCTTTGAAACTGAAAAGAATAATGAAGGGCGGAGTCATCGGCATAGAAGAGGATAAGTGACAAAATGATAGAGAGAAGGTCATTAATTAAAAGCAGAAAAAGTGTTGGGGATAGGATAGCGCCTTGAGGAACACCATTATTATTAGATTTAAAGGAAGAACTGTGGCCGTCTTCTATAAATTAACCAAAAGAAAATCAGAAGGAACACAGCGAGAAGGGCAGATTTTGAAAGAGGGACATTTGGAAATAAAGCCTTTGTGTTAAACTCTATCGAAGCTTTCTATACTGCCAGCGCGACAGCAAAAGATTTACCGAAATACCGAAGAGAGGAGGACAAGAGTCAATGAGAAGCGAAAGAAAATCACTCGAAGAACTACTAATTTTTTTATTTTTTTTTAAACGTAAGCCATACTGGCGATCAGAGATATGATTAAAAGAATTGAGATATTTCCAAATCTTCCTGTTAATTAAGGATAGATTCGAAAACTTTAGAAAGAACGGAGGTTAAAAAAATGGGTTGGTAGTTAGAGAGTTGAGAAGGGTCCCTTTTTATCGGTACAGGCTGATTGTGCTTGTCACAAGAGAATGTTGCTGACTGTGATTCTCTCATAGACTTTTGGATTCTCTTGTCAAATTTAACCCCCTTCGCAGTCTGGAGGACGGACGGGGGTTTCGACTCCAGACGTGTGGTGTGGTTACACACAATGGTTGCTCCTGGCCTTCGATGTGCTTATACCTTGGATTACTAGCATATTTATTTTGTTTTTAATTGGTTTGTTATAGTTGTTTTCCTACGTGCCTCTATAGAAAATTAAACTATAGGCGAAGCATTTTGAAGATTGAAGCTATGGTCAATAGGCCCCTGTTGCCTGACGACCATTAATTTTCTACAAGCATACAAGTATAAGTAAAAGATAGATATATGATATATATAATTTGGCGAGTGTATATGAATTTTTAGATCAACCTATGACTAAGCCTAATGGGCATTTTTTTCTTTTTTAGTGGGTGATGGTTCATTGAACATTGCAAGTATAATTGGGCTTAGTTTTATTTATATCTTTGCATGAATGAACTGATAACTAGGGATGGGATAGACCTAGTCTTTCATGTATTAGTATTGTTATTGTTATTATTTTAACAATTCTAAAATTTCATGAACTTTTCATGGGTAAAAAAAAAAAAAAAAAAACATAAAAAATTTTTCAAATTTTTTTTAAAAATTTTTTAACATTTTTGTATGAAATTTTTATTTAGAAAATTTTTTTGTATACCAAAGATTTTGATGCTGTGCATGGGAAATTTTTTAAAAAAATTATTAAAAAAAAAAAAAAAAAAAAAAAAAAAAAAAAATTTTAAAAAAATAAAAAAATTTTTTTTTTTTTATTTTTTTTATTCCAACCATTTGCTCCTGTGTATGAAAAAATTTCAAGTTTTGTTTTTTCCCAGCAGCAAAATGGTAGTATACAAAAATCTTTCTAAATAAAAAAATCTCACCCAACTGTATAACTCTGTAGAAAAAATTTTATACCATAGGAACATAGGAAAATAGAGACAGTTAGAAGCCACAAGGGCCTATCGAGACTGTCCCAGTCCAAACAAATAATAACAATAACAATACTAATACATGCACAAAACACTAGGTCTATCCCATCCCTAGTTATCAGTTCATTCATGCAAAGATAAAAGTAAAACTAAGCCCAATTATACATGCAATATTCAATGAACCATCACCCACTACAAAAAAACTGCCATTAGGCTTAGTCATAGGTTGATCTGTTGATCTAAAAATTCATATATACCCACCAATTTGGCTTAGTCAAGTTATACTATATAATACCTAAACCATCCATATATCTATCCAGCTCCTTTTTAAATTTGACAAGAGAATCACAGTCAACAATCTCTTGTGGCAAGTCATTCCAAAAATTAACAACTCTATTACTGAAAGAGTATTTTCTTAGATCGAGATGGCATGGCATCTTTTTAATTTTCTTATCATGTCCTCTAGTTACTCTTCCACGGTCCACTATAAAGTATTTTTTAATCTCTGTATTACTGTCAGATGCAAATATTTTGTAAACTTGAATCATATCCTCCTGAGAAATTTCAACTGAGAACATTCCTAACTCCTTCAACCTCTCTTCATAGCTCTTATTTTCAAAGCCAGAAATCATCCTTGTTGCTCGATTGTACTCTCTCCAGCATATCTATGTCTTTTCTTAAATCCCAAACTGTGCACAATACTCTAATGCTGGCCTAACATAGCTATTATATAGCTTGCTTATAACCTCTTTGCTCTTGTAAACTACATTGCGATTAATTATACCTAAATCTTATTAGCTATATTCCTTGCTTCCAAACATTGATCACCCACTTCAGATTACTGCTATAATCACACCTAAATCCTTTTCTTGGTCCACAGTCTCAAGCCAATCCCCATTCATTTCATAATTAAATCTTCATTTGAGTAACCTACATGAAGAACTTTAATTTTTACTATTAAAGTTTCATTTGCCACCTCTCTGCCCAACCAAGAAGTCTATCTAGATAACCTTGAAGCTTTATGCATCCATCATTATTCCTTACTGAGGTAACCACTTTGGTATCATCAGCAAACTTAGAAACCTTACATTTAAGACCTTTGTCTAAATCATTTATATATATAAGAAACAAAAGTGGTCCCAGCACAGAACCCTGTGGGACCCCACTCTTCACCGTTTCCCATAATGACTTATTACCATTAAGTAATACACACTGCCTTCTGTTCTTTAACCACTCTTTAATCCAATTGTGTACCATTCCATCTATACCACACTGCAACAACTTTTGCATCAGCCTAACATGGGGTACCTTATCAAAAGCTTTGCTAAAGTCTAAGTATATGACATCAACTGGATCACCCTGTCTATACATTCAGTAATATATTCCATAAATTCTAGTAGATTTGTCTGACATGATCTACCCTTTCTAAAGCCATGCTGGGAGTTATATAGTATCTTGTTTTCATCTAAATGCTTCTCTATATGACTTTTCAGTAACTTTTCCAAAATTTTCACAACCAGAGATGTTAAACTAACTGGCCTATAGTTCCCTAAATCTTCCTTACTACCTACCACATATGCCATTTTCCAGTCCTCAGGTACCTCTCCAAAAGCAATAGATCGCTTAAAAATCAAATATAGTGCCTTTGCAATACTGCTACTCCCCTCTTTTAGAATTCTACTCATTCATTTTAGTACTGTGCATGGGAAAAATTTTAAAAGTTTTCCAGTGCACAGCAACAAAATGGTTGGATTTAAAAAAAAAACCTTGCAGGGGTTTGTACAATTGGGCAAGATATGCATTTTTTATTTAAAATTTTTTTTTGTATATCCAACCATTTTGGTGCTGTACACAAGAAAATTTTTAATAAATTTCCCATGCATAGAATCAAAATCATTGGGTATCCAAAAATATTTTCTAAATAAAAAATGTGTATCTTGCCCAACTTTAAAACCTCTGAAAATTTCACTTAGATCAATAAAATAATAAACAAGTTTTCACAAATTTTTTGGGTTAGTTTTACCCTGCCTTTGTTGAACATTAATATTTTCTAAATGGTAAAGGAAATTTGCATTATTTTAAATAAGTTCTTCAAATCTTTTAAGTTCGGTGGTTACACTCAATATATTTTTTCAGGACAGACCTTAGAAAATTTTTTGAATTTTGTCAAAAAAGCCTACCCAAAAAGGGGGAAATTTTTTTGAGTTATTTTTGTCATTTATTAAACCACTTTTATACAAAACATTAAAATATGATGACAATTCTACCAAAAAAAATCCAAAACCGAAAACATTACTAGTTTCATAAAAAAAATTTTATTAAAATTTTTTTTTTTTTTTTTTTTTTTTTTTTATTTTATTTATTATATATATTATATATTATTATATATATATATACTAAACCCATATCGCGCATCATGCAGGGTGGTGTCGACTGCAGAAACAAAAATTCTGCAATCGTACTTGGGAAGAGATAAAAAAAACTGATTGAAAGGATTCCCAGCCCCTAGAACCATGCAGAAAACTATTCTTCATGATCCAACCCTGTGGCCTAATCCAAACTCGTATTTTAAATTTTATATTCTTAATACTTATATTCCTATTGAATTTTCCATCTAAGCCGAAAATATTTTATCTGAAAGTTTTGTTGCTCTGCCATCAAAGATTTTGAAAAATAATTTAATTGAGATTCATTTAATTTTGTTTTTTGAAAGAAATTTTTAAATTGTTGGATAATAAGTTTCTTTTCCAATACAGTTTGAAAGCATTCTCTAAACAATCTTTCCAATTTATATATATATATATATATATATATATATATATATATATATATATATATATATATATATATATATATATATATATATATATATATATATATATATATATATATATATATATATATATATATATATAGTATATATATATAATTTTCCTTCATTCTTAAAATCCCTAATATTTTTTTTACTGTTAATTTTTATATTAATTATTTATTTCAGCAATATTTACAGATCTTAGTTTATCATAACATTTCTTAGAAAATGGAAAATTATGAAAATTTGGGTGCCATTGGTGAGGGGTCCTTTGGAAGGGTTTTCAAAGCTCGCTGCAGACGAAGTGGAGAAACTGTTGCACTAAAATGCATTCCAAAGAGAAACAAAGTTGATCGGGAATTAAAGTCACTTCGCCGAGAATGTGAGATACAAAAGGAATTATTTCATCCAAATATTGTAAGGATGATTGACGCATTTGAAACTGAGGCAGAAGTTGTTGCAGTTAGTGAGTATGTTCCTATTCAGCTTTATAGCTTATTGGAAAAACATGGTACTCTGCCAGAAGAAAGAGTGCGAGATATTGCTTGCAACTTAATTTCTGCAATATATTACTTGCACTCTCTAAGGATACTTCACAGAGATATTAAACCTCAAAATATTTTACTTACTCTTAAAGGTGAAGCAAAACTTTGTGATTTTGGGTTTTCAAGAAAAATGGGTATTAATACATATGTTCTTACTTCAGTAAAAGGAACTCCCTTGTATATGGCACCTGAACTAATTGATGAGAATCCATATGACCATACAGCAGATTTGTGGTCACTCGGCTGTATATTGTTTGAACTTTTAACAGGAAAACCACCATTTTGTACTACTTCTATAGTGCAGCTAATAAAAATGGTGCAGCATGAACATGTGAAATGGCCAGTAAATTTTGGTGAAATTTGTAAAAACTTTCTTGAGGGACTCTTACAGAAAGAACCAAGTAAAAGGCTAACATGGCCTTATCTTTTAGATCACCCATGGATCAAAGGTGGAGTTACAGTCATACAAAGTTCTGTAGATCCCTCTCCATTAACATGCCCATTATCATCATCTCAGCAAGCTATTAAAGAGCAGCAGAAACGACAGTTAATTAAGCAAGGACTATCACAACCCAAAATTTTAAGAAACTTTTCTGAAAGTGCTTATGGAAATATGACACCCGCAAATGATCAACAATGTGTAGCTGATATATGTAATAATGTGGAACCAGTTTCTCACAATCAACCAGGCTTTTGTGACGAAAAAATATTTAAAGAAAATATAGAAATGTTAAATCCTCAGAATATGATTGAGTTACAAACTTTCAATGAAACAGTAAAAAATAATGAACAAAATAATGTACCTATAAATGCTGATGTTAGGCAGGGATTTGGCTCTTCAGTTCGGAAACTGAGTACCATTTCCCAAGAAACTGGATTTAAAGATGATGATGTTGCTGATATTACATCACGAATTCCTTCATTTGTTTCTGAAGATAGGAAAGATAGTATGGTTAATTATTTGTCAAATTCAATTGATTCTTCAAGAAGAGGCAGCAGACCTTCATTTCCAACAACTGACAACATTGCTGTGTCACATTTATCTAATATAAATGAAGAAAGTATTGCAAATTTCTCTTCTGCTTATGATGATAAAAATCTTATTACTTACAACAGAATGTTCCGACAAACCAATTGAAAAAGAAGAATGGTTGAGATTTTTAGATAAAAATTTATCTGAAGTTATGAATGATAGCAATACAGATATTTATTATCAACACAGTGAAATAAACATGATAATTTCACCTCTTCAGAATTGTAATTGTCCATCAGAAATAACTGAAAAGATTAATGTAATGTTGATGTTACCGTTTGTTTTGGAACCTATAAAGTTTGATAAAAGAAAAAGTATTAAAGGTTTATTTAGATTGTAAAGTTGTACCCAACTTGATTTATGCACTTAAATTTGTTTCAAATGGGAAAAAGAATGATACTATAAAGTGCTGAATATAATAGCAATGAAATTGGGGTATTGCACTCATTGAATTTCACTTAATTTGTTTCTTACTTCATTCTAGCAACGAGTTTATTGTTCAGTTTTGTGATGCAGTATGCATTCTATCAACTTGTACTTGCCTTGGACAACTAATGGTATGCAATTCAGATGAAATTTTAGAAAAACTCTTGTCTATTTTGAATTGCATCTTAATTCATCTACCTGAAAATAGCTCTGTTGTTGAACAAATTTTATTAAATACTCCAGGAAATTTGTGCAGTACATTAGGAAAATTAGTAAATCATCAGTCTGCTAAGATTTGTGCAGCTGCTTGTATCTTGATTGGACACTCTGCAAAAGTTTCTTGTCAGTATATGTCATCTTTGCAAGAGAATCACTCAATTATAAGTGACCTTATAAATTTCGAAACTTGCCCAAACATTGAAATACAAAAAGCAGCATCTTTCGCAGTATCATTTGTTTTGAAATTCTTGGAGACAGACAAAGAATGAGAGAATAGTTCATTGCAAGTCAATTACATCCATTTGAGATCTTTTTAGACATTTGAGACAAGGTATGGAATTTAGATATATTTAATTCTTTCCTAGTTTCTGTTTAAATAAAATTTAATATTATATCATTGAACGAACTTTAAAATAAAAATGTATTTAAAGAATTGTGACTGAAGAGCGAATAATTTTTTTTTCTTTTTTTAGTTTGTAAAGTAGAAGAGGACACAAGACTGAAAGAAAAGGCAAGTGCAAAACAAAAAAAAATGAACATGTCAACTGATGAGATGAAATCTAATTCATGTTTATTCACTGCTAAAATATGATGGTATGTAATTTATTTCCTTTTCTTTTTACAGAAACGTATAGTATTAGACATTGTGAGTCTTTTTGCAATAAATATTTTGCATACAAAATACTACTATGGGATGAAGCGATACCAAAATTTTTACTGGACAGGTGTACGGAACTTTCAGTTTGGTTGATACTAATTACTGATACCAATATTTTTATATATTAAAGATTTAGCAGACACATCTTCTTGAATAATTAATTAAAAAATGGGTGGTAATTGTATTAACAGTTACTAGTAATGTTTTGTTAAGGCTACAATTAGGGACCGACCAGGGTTGGAAGTTTGCTGGGGTTACCTAAAATTTGAAGAGGTCAAAGCACTGAAATCTTAGGTTAAGAAAATTAGATATAATTTTAATTGAGATTAATTTAATTATAAGGAAGGAGTAAAATAGCCAACATTCACTTAAATTAATGATTATATGCATTTTTCAGAAAATTACAGATAATGTATAATAAAAGTTCAATTTCAATACTTAGGACGATATGGAAATATTCCATTGCAGTCTAATGAGGTAAATATGATATTTAATAGTACTAGTTTCATCATTAAAATACTAGTGATAGTAAATTAAGTTTTAAAGAATTTCATGAACTTAAATCTTCTGGATTCTCATCTTCGTGGGGTGTTGTCCTTGCGGACTGCGATGATTCAGAAGCCAGTACAGGATTACGCCCGAAATTTAATCGAGTTTGCGCCGGACCGAGTTGAATAACTATGAAAATGAAAAAAAAAATAACATCAACGATGACTCTATTGTCTTCTGGAAGGCAAACAAGAGTGATCTTCCTTAGCATAGCAGCAGTGACAAGAGTGTATTTGTACCCACTAGCAAACTCCAGCGCCAGTGAAAGGATTTTCAAAGTAGGGAAATCAATTTAAAAAGATAGACTCAAACATTTGCCAACAAATGTGGTAGTGCTACTGTTTTTAAAAATATAATCTTAGAGCAGTAACATATACAACGTCACTGCCCTCTGTTCCTGAACATTTCTCCCCTCCCCCCCAAATTTTAAAACTTATGATGTAAGTGTTCAAGAAAATTCTGATAGTGAATTGTGATTTAAGTGAATGAATTGTTTCCTCTTTTATGTTGCATGCATTTTGCCCCACTCAATATGTAACGAAGGAATAATGGAATTAAAATCTTAATTTTCTTATATTTAGTTTGATTTAATCCACCATTAATAAGTATAATTTGCAATAAATCCCGGCAGGTAAATTCCGTTTTCCCAGATTATTAGCCGGGACGGAGCCCCGGTCGGTCCATAGCTACAGTATAATCAAAACTTAAAAATGGCTTCTGTTTGCAGATAATAGTAATAATAAATAATAATAAAAAAACTTTTGTCAAAAAAATAAAATTTCATAACATTTTACAATTCAAATTATAAATATTTTGATAATTGAACTGAAAAGGGATGCTGCTGTATGTCCTATGATCTCGTCTTGTTTCATACTGTATTGTATCTATTATATACAAATACACTTGTAATTTATTTATATGAGAAATACACATGCTCAGTAATAATAATAATAATAATAATAATAATAATAATAATAATAATAAAATATATAAAGAAGATGTACAAAATAAAAATAATAATAATAATAATAATTAATTGTAGGCAGATATATATGAACAAGGGTTCCAAAATTCACAATTCGAAAGTTAGTAACATGAAATTCCTACCAACTCCAGAAGAGAAATGTTACACGGTACGAGTGGGTAATGGCAGTTAACCTATGACAGGTAGCAATGAATGAATCATTGGCTATAGATAAAACCGACACGACAACATATGATGTGACGTATGACCAATCTACCTTTGTGTAAGACCAATAGCAATACTGTATTTCTTGTAGTGTACATCATAGATTTTGGGTGTGAAAAACAACCAATTCAGTCATGCACACCATGTCGTGTGATACTAGTAACCATAAATTATCAGTAACGTCTAAACTACCTGTGTTTGCCGCTCTCCGAAATACAATGCAATACAGCTTTTCGTTGAAGATTACCTATACGGTTATAGTTTTGTCAATGGTTTCTCCGACAGTGTATCAATCCACAGTTCTATTCCTGTATTCTCTCTACGAATAATACAAAATTTGCAAAAGATTCGATAATGAATACCCATAATGGACATCGATGGGCCGACACTAATGTCTTGTTGGGATTGAATATGGACATAGGAAACATTTTTTTGTGATGTATGGTCAAGTATAGTTGTTGATCATCTGTTAGGACCGAAGTTATTGTCATACACATTATTCGGACGTTCGTACAACAGTTTTTTGGAGCAAAAGCTGGTGAACTTCCTGGACTACATTCCATTAGCCATTCAATGTAAAGTTTGGTTTATGCACGATGGCGCTCCACCACGCTTTAGTTTTGTTGCCAGACAGTAATAACTTACCAATGGACTGGTAGAGGTGAACCAATTGCAACTTGTTGTACTATTTCTTTTGATGTATTGCTGGGAAATTAACATTTCGAATATCTTTAAAATGTTTATATTAAAAATATTTAATTCTTAGAGAGCCCCTCTTTTCGCACTAAACCATGACCCACTGGTTGCTTTGTTTGACTTTTCTCCATATATCGTATATTAATTATGGTGAACTATACAGCTGTGGTGTACTTGTTGTTCTGCTCATACATATTGTTGTGTATATATATATTACAATACATACATTTCTTAATAGCTCCTTACAATAGTCAACTGCTACTATACATTTGTACTGTGTGGCATTCCTATTTTGTAGTTGGAACGAATTTTGAGTTGCTGTAACTTTTGAACTGTATATTTTAGGACCTTGTTCACTGTTTTTTCGTAGTTGAGGCTTGTATAATCATAGATACAATTTTGAAAAAGCAATTTTAATATATATATATATATATATATATATATATATATATATATATATATATATATATATATATATATATATATATATATATATATATATATATATATATATATATATATATATATATATATATATATATATATATATATATATATATATATATATATATATATATATCAAACTATTGACAATGATATGAAATTTAAAGATAACATTATTTTAATTTCAGATAGACGAGAAATTAAAGGATCAGAAATTTGTAACCATCTTCAGACATATGTACTGATCTACTGTTTATTATGTTAGTTTCCTTTATAAAATCCAGATAAAAAACGAAAATTTTCACTTATACTACCCCAAAAAAAGTTGAAAAGAGAGATCTATATATTTTACAAGGATCGCACTTATTTTTATAGAATTGAACATGAATTATACAAGATATACTGAGGCATTTCCAAGTGAAAAATTAATACTTCCCATGTGTAGTTCAATGTATTTTATTTCATGCCTTTATTATAGTCCATTTCCTCACTATTTCAACCTACTATAGCTTGCTATAAATATTATGATAAACGACTCAAAAAGTGTGAAACACAGTATAATTAATGTGTCACCACAAACTGTGAAAGATGAATTTTGATTCACCCTCTAACACAGTGTAGAAAATTTTTTTTAACAAGTACTCAAATTCCTTCCCCCCAAACCCCCTTCAGGAAACCCATAATGACAAGATAATTTATCTGTCGTAGTTTGGATGAAAAATAATGATTAGGTCACTTGGCTATCACAGTTTTCCAATAGTGTTATCATTGGTTGATAAACTCTGTAGTATCAGTAAAACAAGTTGAAAATTTCGAATCTAATTTAAAAGTAAACTGTAAGAAAGTTAATTATGAAGTTCAAATTTTTAATGTTTGTAAGGTCAGACATTCCACTTTGGAAATGATCATGTACAGCTAAATATATCTATTAATGGGACGATTAAAATTTTTTTGACGATGACATTGAAAAAGTATATTTTAGAAATTTCTATTTTTAATACCTTTGGTTTTTTAGTGAGGAAGAATTAAAGTGGCTTTTCTTTAATCTTTATTCAAATGTGTAAATACATGTAATTTTAATATATAACATAGGGTGTTCCACTTGCTCTCGGCCCCAGATATGCTCTTATAAATATCAAAGTACTTGACTTTGTACATCAAAGTAAATAAAATTTGCTACGAATAAACCTTTGTGTGTGAGAAGTAGGGACCGACTGGGGTTGCCTAAAATTTGTAAAGAGGTCGAATGCACTGAAATTTCTTAGGTTAAAAAAATTAGATATAATTTAAATGACATTAATTATAAAGTAGTAGAATAGCCAACATTCACTTAAATTAATAACTGTATGCATTTTTTAAAAGAAAGTTACAGATTTTGTATAATAAAAAGTTCAATTTCAATACTGAAGACGATATAGAAATATATCTATTGCAGTCTAATGAGGCAAATATAATAGGTAATAGTACTAGTTTCATTAAAAAAATAATGGTGATAGTAAATTAAGTTTTAAAGACTTCAAGTAACGAAAATTTAAAAAATTTCCGTAATCTAAATGTTCTGGGTTCTCATCTTCGTGGAAATGTTGTCCTTGCAGACTCCGATGATTCAGAAGCCAGTACAGGACTATGTCCAAATTTAACCGAGTCCGCTCTTACTGAGTTAAATAAATATGAAAATGAAAAAAAAATTATCATCAATAATGACTCTATTGCCTTCTGGAAGGCAAACAAGTATGATCTCTCCACACTAACAAGAATATATTTGTGCCCACCATCAATCTCCAGCGCCAGTGAAAGAGAATTAGTTCAAAACGGGGAAATCAATTCAAAAAGATAGAATCAAATTATTTCCAAAAACTGAAGAAATTTTACTGTTTTTTACTGTTTAGAGAAGTAACATATTCAACGATACTGCCCTCTGTTCCTGAACATTTCATTCCCCATAGTGATTTGATAGTGATTTAAGTGAATGGATCGTTTTCTTCTTTTATGTTGCATTCGTTTTGCCCCACTCAATACGTAATAAAGGAATAAGGGAATTAAATCTTAATTTTCTTGTATTTAGTTTGATTTAATCCATTAATAAGTATAATTTGCAATTACTCCCAGCAGGTAAACCCCAGTTTTCCTTGATTATTAGCCAGGATCGGCCCATAGTGAGAAGAGAGGTAGAATCATTTGCCACACACCCGTCCGCATTTACGAAACAGTCCTCCTTTAAAGGTCTGGTAATTTCCAAGGTACCTTGGCAGCAATCTTCCATAACGTGGAAGAGTTTTTGCAGGTATACCTTGATGCTAATGGCGATCACTTCCTACACTTGTGATATCAGCACGATTCTCTCACCAAGGTTTGCTCTTGGCAAATTGTATTAGCTTATGACTAGTACATCGACATATATAGGCGCATATCTGGGGCCGAGAGCAAATGGAACACCCTGTAGTATCTTCATAACATCGATTTTAAAAATTTTAATATGAGAAAATGGAGAGACATGCAAATTTTTAGTACTTTTAAATTTAGAGCTCTTAAATTGTGATACAGATCTTTTCTTTTCTCCAATTTCTGGGATACGATTTCGTCTTGAGTATATGTGGCTCCCATTACTAAATCACCTTTCAATCACTAAAGCAAGGTGGAGCAGAGATATTTATAAGCCAATATATATAAATTAATCGGTAGAAAATTGGCGATAAGTTAATCGTTCCCAAAACTATCATCAACTTCCACGCATCACTTAAAAGGTAGAGGTTTATATTAATCCATCATCTACAGTTTGATTTGTAGTAATCAGTGATTAATGAAAAAAAAAATTTATACTACTATCTCATCCGTTGTTCTATTTTTTGTAAGATCAATAATTATGAGGACGTAAAAATTACTTCTTATATTGTAAAATTTATTGCTTTAAAACAATGTCTTAAAAATCAATTAAAAATACAAAAATATACAAATTTAACAATATAATCAAATAAGAAGTACTTGCATAGGAAACGATACATATTTACCTTTTTTTAAACTACAAATTCCAGATGCACATATAAAAACTTTTACAATAGTTAAAATAATACTCTCATAAAAGAGGGAATAAAACTATGCTAACTTTACCCAAACAAATAATGCTACTGCTTTAAAAAAAATGAATTTTACCTTTAAATGCAAAACAACAAACCAAAAAATACAAAGATATCTTGGTAATATCTAATCAGCTTTCGGTTTTATGGCTTGAATCAATTAGTTCTATCAACTTTTTCCTATTATTTAGAAAAACATCCAAATCTTTTAACTTCATAATTTGCTTCATACTAAATATTGGGCAAGTATCATTTAAATTAAGTTTAGTTTGCATAGGTAAGCTTTTATCTTTCCAGTTTAAAATTTTGTTAATAAAATTGTGAGTTTTCCAAAAACTTTCTTCTGGCGTAAGAGCACCTTTAAATAAACGAAGATTCCAAAGGGAAAAAGGTTTTCCATCAGCAGCTGCTTCTGCCTCTTTTATATCGCCCAAAAAAAGGACTTCTTTAATTGGTACAGCGGCAAACTCTACGGAAGCAAAATCTGTAAAGGAAGATTTTAAATTGGCAGTTGTTTCATATGCGATGGTGACATAAAACAAAATTTCCTTTAGGCGTAAAGGAATAGTGTGATACAAGAAGCTTCCAAAACAGTCTACTTCATTTTGTAAAAATTCTATTTCTTGGCACAACTTTATTACACAATTGCTCAAGATTAATTTTTCTTTAACACATAAAGGAGTTTCAATTTCAGACCACTCGGCAATTAACTGGGATTCTTTGGTCTTCAAAGTCAGAAGGCGATCTTTTAGCAAGAAACAAGAAATAACTAAACTTCTTTCTTGTTCGTTATTTTCGCATAAACATGGAGATGATACATTACTTGTATTTTTCACAAGACTTAATTCCTCCATAAAGGAAGGACAATTTGTAAAATTAAATAAATATTCTTTCATAGTTCCTAAATGGTAAAACTGGGACATGCGTAGAATAATTAGTTTTAAATCAAAATCTTTCAGCACAGGAAGTAGCTGAGTTATGTAGTCATAATCTATGCGTTGTTGCGATGATTTCACATTGACACCGAAACAAGGTAAGAAATGTCCGTATGCGTCTAATTCTGCATCTATTGTAGCATTTTTATACCAAGACAACAGTGAACGATAAACTTTTTCACTCATCCAGAAGACACTATCACTGTAAACTTTTTCTTCATTATTTTCAACTGAAAAAACATAACTTTTTAATATTTAAAAATAAAAACCATAAGAATTTAAGCATGAACAAATTGTACACTAATTTTAATCACAGAATTCTGTACAACGTTTTAAGAATTACGTTTAGTCTGAACGAAAATTTTATAAAGTTACGAGAAGAAAAAGAAAGACATTTAAAGTATTTGAAAACTATTAAAATCCCGAATGCACTATAACTGAGTAACCCTACTTACTGAATGTAGCATTTTTGCTTCTCATTAACTCGATAGAAGGTTTCTGCAAAACTTCGGAACAATCAGATACAATGACGCTGCTTTCTTTTAAAGTGTCGATTTTCTCCGGAGTAACATAAACACCATGACCTACTGCAGTTTCAATATCACAAGGATGTGCTAAGGCTACAACATCAGCTTTCTGTAGCTTGTCTACGTCTGATATATATATATATATATATATATATATATATATATATATATATATATATATATATATATATATATATATATATATATATATATATATATATATATATATATATATATATATATATCAGTGGAACTCCAATATATCGTCATTAATCCGTTCCTGAGGGGATGACGAATATCGAAAAAGACGAATATCGAATAATTTTTTTCCCATAGGAATTAACTAAAAATGGATTAATTCGTTCCCAGCCTCGAATTTTGCCTATCTATTCTTTAACAAAAAAAAAAAAATTTCAATCTAGAATCGATCTCCGAAATCATTTCAAACACTGTACAATTTAACTACAGTACATATTAAACAGCGTACTGCCATAAATAATACGTAATACGCACTATGTAGGTCTACATAAACGCTAAACACATAAAATTTTAGAAAGAAATTTACCTTTTGGATGAGAAAAACAATGATTGTTATTAAGAGTATTTATTTTTAAGGTTATAGGCTTCGTAGGTAGGACGAATATTGATTTTTTCGACGAATATCGGAAAAAAAATTACAGGGCGAATATCGGAAAAGACGAATACTGGAGGGACGAATATTGGAGTTCCACTGTATATATATATATATATATATATTATATATATATATATATATATATATATATATATATATATATATATATATATATAATGATGGGTTTGTGCCAACATATACCATACCGATCGATTATAATATAAAACAGCTACTAATTGTTTGGTCATTTATAATGCACGTTCACAGGTTATTCAATTTACTGTCATTAACAAAATTTTTTGACTCACTTTTTAACTCTTAACAATTATAATTTCTATAATAAATCTAGTTGACACCCAGACAATAGGTCACTTTTTCTTTTTTTTAAATAAAATTTTTTATATATTAGTATATTCTAAAATTAATAATGGTTACAAACATATTGGGGAAAAAACAATAAAGTTCAAAAAGGTATTATATTAAAACAATATGAAATTACCATATTTCTCACTTCTATCAAAAATAAATTTTAACATAGGCTGCATATCTCGCACTTACATCCGCTTATTCTACAGTAAAGATTGTACAACCTGTCAGATGGGCCAGCATCTTTCTCCAATGTTCTCGCTCTCTCTCTAATCTAGCAGCATCTGTTCCTCTATTAATGTTCCTATTGGCAAAAATTCATGTCATAAATAATAAATCTTCATTGATTCCTATCATCTCTTCGTATAACCTCACATTTACATCTTCCAATACTAATTACTCATCGACATCCTCTCCCGATTTTTCCCACAATCTTAAATTTTAATCTGGCTTCACACAGATTATTTGAATCTTTCCTGGCCCTTATAATGGGATACAAACCTCCCACCTCCCAGTCACCAGGATGGTGTAGTGGATAAGACAATGGAATCAGACGCAGAAATACCGTTTCGAACCTCTGAGAAAAATTTCCTTTGCCTTCTTGAAAACTTTTTACCTTATATATATATATATATATATATATATAATATATATATATATATATATATATATATATATATATATATATATATATATATATATATATATATATATATATATATATATATATATATATACTGACCTACTTTGTTTGCATCCAAGTAAAAAGTTTCAATATCATCTCCACAAGTCACAAATATTCCAGGACGAAGTAGGTTACAAAATGGCAGATACATCGCCAGTTTTAAATCCAGCATATGGCTAACTCTAGAACCAGAGATTAAATCTGAAATAATAATAATAACAACCAGAAATAAAATATGAAATAATAATAACAAGGGTGTCGCTAAAGCTCCGGTCACACGCTACATCTTTGGGACTGCTTAAAGGTTGTCGGGCTTCGCCCTCAGAAAAACCTAAAGGTTTAGAATCTAGTTTAGGAAGAAAAATAATGTGACCCTTCCAAGAATAATCAAGAGAAAAAGAAACACTTGAATATTAAGGACAGACGAAAATTTTAGTTGTATGTTTTCAAAGATGCCATAATTGTCTGGAAGATTATGTCAAATTGAAAGAAGGAGCTGGGTTTTTTGAGACATTGAAAGTAACCATGTTCTCTTTGACCCAACTAGTGATACGAGGCTACCCTCCTAGCACTAACTATTTGGTGGTGAGTTGGTGGTCTTTCAAACTGAAAAAGAGTAGTGAAAGGTGGATTTGTCTGCATCAGAGTTGATAGGAGACAAACTAACAAATTACAACGACCGGAAAGTAAATTAGAGGGAAATATAGATCCCGAAAGAAAGAAAGCTTCAAATCTAAGATTTGGCTTTGTAGTGTCTAGCACTATAGCGAGCAAAAGATTCACAGAAATGCGAAAGACAGATAACCAAGAGTCTGAGGCAAGGAAAATGTCGCTAGTAGGGCGCTCTTTACGGAAGTCATACTGGCGATCGGAAATATCATTAGAAGATTTTAATTGAATAAAAACAGGATAAAGATAAGATGATCTGAGAATTTCCAGAAGCGGAAAGAGTTTAAAAGAACAATAAGAAGGCCAGAAGAAAAGGTGAAGAATACTGGGTTCATCTCGAAGACGATCAAGGTCATATTTGGTAGAGTGATTGAAGATAATTTCGCCGGTTGTATCTTAAGAACTAAAAGGAAGCCATTGGCGGTGGTGAACACTAAAATCACCAAAGATTACGATTCAGAGAAAGGAGAAGCAAGAATGTACTCTATTTTGAAATTTAGACAGTCGAAAAATTTAGGTTAGTAAGTAGAGTTGGAAAATAGATAAACAGATGAATTATTTTAGTAGATTGGCAAGAAATTCTAAGCCATAAGGTTAAATATTCGGAAGGCTCCAAATTAGATACAGAATACAAGCGTCGTTTCGCATATATTCGCTTGCACAAACAACCACCTTAGGTTTCGAAGAGAAAGAGAGAGGAAGAGGAACAGAGTAAAGTCTGAGTTTCGATTAAGAACAAGAGAGGTCCATGGGAAAAGAAGTGGTTTTAAACATAGTGCAAATTAGAATAAAGAATGAGAATGTTGAAGAATTTAATGACAAAAGAAGACTGTGCAATAGAACAACTTAGCAACGAAGTCTTAGCTGCATTAACTCCATCACCGGAAGCTGACAACTACCAAGTGATAATGGAGGGAGAAGTGGTGGAAGTAGAAGAGGGCCATTGTATGTCTCACCTTTTTTTTTTTTTTTTTTTTTTTGAAAGATAATGTTCGAGTATGTGCTTGTAAGTCTGAGGGTAGATGTGAAGGAGAGGCTTAAATATTCAACAAGCACTTCAGGGGAAGGTCAAAGGTACTCCAGAAAAACTCTCTGAGAAGGTAAAAATCTTAAAGGATTAACCAAAGGGCAACGGGGTGCAAAGGAATGAAAAACAATTCTAATCCTAGGTTGATTAAACCCAATAGGAGGTATATCCTTTAATTCAGAGAGTGCTACATTTTCTCCCTATTACGTACAGTACATATACAATATTTATAATTATAATTGTTACAAAAGTCTTGATATATCCATTTAGATTTATTATTAAAATATAAGATTAAAAGAAACAATAAGGGGAGGAAGTGCGCAAGAACATTATCGTATTAATAATAATAATTATATCATGAAAATAACAAAATGCTTACCTTTCACAGGTACTGGTGAAAATATTTTTCCCTGGACACTATAACTTGGCAAGCGTTGACTACTTCCACCTGTTAAACAAAAGTATTCAAATACTGTATCTCATATTTAATTAATATTTAATAAAGAAAAATGAATGATTATAACGTACTTTTATAAGTAAAATTTAGGTGATATATTTAAAAGTAACACCGACATAAGTACTCAAAACTTGAACATCATTTTTAAAATTTAATAATATTCGAAAAATGAGTAAAATTTGTAAAATCTATTCAAGTTCTTTCCAAGAATAGACATTCTAGATTCACACTAAAAGATATCCATATCTAAACTGAATATCCTTCAAAAATCACAATGTTGCAAAGTCTCAATACAATTCCATACCTTTGATATATATATATATATATATATATATATATATATATATATATATATATATATATATATATATATATATATATATATATATATATATATATATATAATATAATATATATATATATATATATATATATATATATATATATATATATATATATATATATATATATATATATATATATATATATATATATATATATATATATATATATATATATATATATATATATATATATATATATATATATATATATCCTCTGGTGGGAAAAGGCCTTTGACGCCAACAAAGCAGAGAAATCTGTCTATCAATTTAATTTTAAATGACGTATACACGGAGTATAAAAGTCTGCAAGTCAAAGGAAGATGGGAAAATAGATGAAAGGAGTCTGTTCCAAACTTTACCAGTTGAGTACATTTAAGACTGAGCATAGCGGTTAAGTCTGGGGTCGGAGAGTTGGACAAAGAAAGGATGAGACTGTGTAGACAGGCGTGTCGCACGAGCCCTTCTCAATAGAGAAGCTATGCGACGAGAAAGTTCAGAAGAGAAGTGTCCGTTGTATAACGATAATATAGAGAGTGACGCAACATTCTAGCGTCAATTAACTAATGCTGAGAGGGACGTCTTTCAAACTGAAAGGAGTAATGAAGGGTGGAGTCATCGACATAGGTGTGGATAGGTGATGAAGTAATAGAGAGAAGGTCATTAATTAAAAGTAAAAAAGTGTTGTGGATAGGACAGAACCCTGAGGAACGCCACTATTAATAAATATAAAGGATGAACGGTAGCCGTCTACAACAGCTGCTATAGAACGACCAGAAAGGAAATTAGAGAGAAGGTCACAGAAAGAATGATATATTCCAAAAGAGGGAAGTTTGAAAATCAAGGGTTTGTGCTCGACTCTATCGAAATCTTTAGAAATGTCTAGCGCCAGAGAGGAAGATTCACCGAAGGTCGGAGGATCCAAAACTCAGAAAGGGAAAGAAGATCACTAGTAGAGCGTTTTTACGAAAACCCTACTGGTGATCAGAAGATAAGATTAGAAGAACTGAGATGTTTCCAAATTTAAGGATAGATTAGAAAACTTTTGAGAGAACGGAGATTAGAGAAATAGGATTATAGTTAGAGGTTGAGAGAGGTCTCCCTTCTTCGGCACAGGTTGAATGAGCGAACGTTTCCAGTAAGAAGGGAAGGTTCAATAAGAAAGACATACTAAATAGTTTACCAAGGCAGGGTGCAAGCTCAGATGCACAAGATTATATATATATATATATATATATATATATATATATATATATATATATATATATATATATATATATATATATATATATATATATATATATATATATATATATATATTATATATATATATATATATATATATATATATATATATATATATATATATATATATATATAATATATATATATATATATATATATATATATATATATATATATATATATATATATATATATATATATATATATATATATATATATATATATATATATATATATATATATATATATATATATATATATATATATATATATATATATATTATAATATATATATATATATAATATATATATATATATATATATATATATATATATATAATATATATAATATATTAAATTTTAAAAACTTTTTATTTAAATATATATATATATATATATATATATATATATATATATATATATATATATATATATATATATATATATATATATATATATATATATATATATATATATATATATATAACCTGAGTGAATAATCAAAATTCGCTTATTGTATAAACTGATATTAAGAACTTCTTCAAGAGTTTTTATAACATGTAAAGTAGATCCCCCACAACCAAGTTTCTTATTGTCTGGGTCAGCCACAACATACATTCCTATCCTTTAAAAAGTTTATATATATATATATATATATATATATATATATATATATATATATATATATATATATATATATATATATATATATATATATATATATATAATATATATATATATATATATATATATATATATATATATATATATAATATATGGTAAGTTGTTACTTTTTGCTGTATTTTAAATTTTTATTTGCGAAAAACATTGCAAATCCTCTGATTTATACAATGAAATTAAGAAAAAGAATTTTCTTTTTATCGTTTTTAAAAACTAGATTTATATTTCTAGTTATAAATGCAAGGTAAACTTTGCCTTTATATATATATATATATATATATATATATATATATATATATATATATATATATATATATATATATATATATATATATATATATATATATATATATATATATATATATATATATATTAAGATGTATTACATACACACAGTATACAGCATATTGCCTTTTTTGTTAACACTTCATTTGTATAGGAATAATAGTTGAGATTGAGGAGTCATTGATTGTAAAGAGGAAATATAATAAGGGTAGATTTTTCGAGGTTAGGTAAGGTTAGATTAGGTTAGACCTAGTTAAGTTCGGGGTCACCCAATACAACCATTAGAAGGGTCCTACAGAAGTACGAGTTGGTTCATGCTCACACCAGGCAGCCTGGCCAAGGTAGGCCACGAGCTACAACGGCCCTAGAGGACAGATTATATATATATATATATATATATATATATATATATATATATATATATATATATATATATATATATATATATATATATATATATATATATATATATATATATATATATATATATACGGTTAATGGCAGCTCGCGATCGATATGCAACCCCACGTTACCATCGTGCCGAGTTGCAGGCTGTCTATCAGACCCTTGTTAGCACGAATACCATTCGAAGTCGTCTTGCGGAACATGGATACTACATACGAAGGCCGGAAAGAGAGTCCCCCACTCACCAGGGAGCACAGAAGAGCAAGGATGGCTTTTGTGCAACACCTACATTGGCGGCCCCAGGATTGGGCGCTTATCCTATTTACGGACGAGTGTTGATTCAATCTGCAGAGCTCCAACGGACGTTCAAGGGTTTATCGGAGGCGTCATTAGCGCAATGCGGCATGCACAATGCAAGAGATACTCCCCTTCGGTGGCTTGTCCGTTATGGTTTGGGGTGGTATATTTTTCCATGCCCGCACGGAGTTACACGTCTTCGATTCATGGCACCTAACCGGACGATACATAACGTACATACTCGAACTATCGTAACCCGACCTAAACCCCATCGAGCATCTGTGGGACACACTGAAACGGAGGCTGCAACAGCTATAGCACCAGGTTCACAGCCTTAATGACCTACGACAAACGATTATAAGCCTATGGGAGGAACTGCCACAGGAAACCATCCAGGACCTCATTTCCAGCATGCATCAACGGTGTTTAGCTGTCAAACGTGCAAGGGGAGGCCACAGAAGGTCCTGGCGGCTAGAATCAGGTGGCATGCATATATACCCTGCAGGTTTGCACTGCATCCTACTTATATGCCACAGTGTCCCAGGTCCCGGTGGTTCCCCTAGGATTGGACACCACATTATCCCCATTATGTATAACCATGTGTTGTATATTAACAATGTTACTACTCGTTTTGTGTATTTCATTATCCTCCTATTGACGATTGACGTATGTTCCAGTGGTGCGTTAATTTTGGTCTTCAGAATTATATATATATATATATATATATATATATATATATATATATATATATATATATATATATATATATATATATATATATATATATATATATATATATATATATATATATATATATATGCAAAAAACCTCGAAATATCGATGTATTGAGAGTGATATATAGGTGTTTCGATATATTAAAAGTTTGGATAACTTCTTCTAAAGATACTATTACACTGTATTAAAATTACATGTATTAACAAATTTGAATAAAGAATAAAGAAAAGACAATTTAATTCTTCCTTATTGCATAATTTTTTAATTTATTAAAATAATGAAAATCTTTAAAATATACTTTTTGAATTTTGTTGGCAACGTCATACTTTTTTAATTTCATTGTCATCGTCAAATTTACTATAATCATCATTGTCAAAAAATTCTTAATCCCCTCCTATTAATATATATATATATATATATATATAATATATATATATATATATATATATATATATATATATATATATATATATATATATATATATATATATATATATATATATATATAAAATAATAATGTTTTATTAAAAAATTTGCTTACCTTCAACAGGGAAACATGACTCATTAGTTCTTGAATCTGTTTTTCAAAACACTTCTTTTGCTCTTGGTCATATGTAGTCAAAATAACCAAATCCCAAAATTTAATTTCATTTTCATTTTCTTTTTGTATGAAATGGAGAAATAAATATTTTAGAATCAAATTTATTCATTAGAAAAATAAACTTATCCACAGTTTTTGGTTATTAATGTCTTATATCTTTTTCTTCTTTAAATTATATATATATATATATATATATATATATATATATATATATATATATATATATATATATATATATATATATATATATATATATATATATATATATATATATATATATATATATATATACACAGTATATATATATTCTTTCTAATAGCTCTTTTGGTCTGGGACCCAGATATCTAACATTTTTAATATATCCAATTAAAACTTATTTCATAATTTCTATTCTAAAAATTGCGAATGTACCTATGTAAACACTAACAACTCTGGTAACACGTCTTGTAAATCTTGAATCTCCTAATTTTCATGTTCTGTGGCTTAAAATCTTTCTTACTACCACTACAATAATCTTGTGCTTCTGCTACTGTTCTCCCAATAGAACAGATTTTTCTACCTTTTTTTGAGTACCTAACTACTTGTCACGAGATTGTTACATCCTACGAAATTTGTGTTAGGTGGAACTTGTAAGGTTTCTCTTATTGTTTTACTGCTCTAACACCTGCTCATTGAATAGGGCTCTGACCATGAGCGGTGATATATATATATATATATATATATATATATATATATATATATATATATATATATATATATATATATATATATATATATATATATATATATATATATATATATATATATATATATATATATATATATATATACTTACTTGATAATTGAATATTCTTATAAGCTTGAAATAATTTTGTCATATAATTTTGAATTTTATTACTATGACTCATTGTTTAAATAGTATTAAAATCTGAAAATGAAAGTAAACCAAAAATTTTTTAAACCAAATTGTATTAATAGTAACAATCAATAAATATTAGATTTAAACTTCTTTAATGTAATCCTTATAATTTACTTATAAATGTTTTCAGTCAATATGTCTAGCTCTTCCATTTCATGATACTTGATAATATATTATTACTAAATGTATGTAAAATTAACAATAAAATAATTTACAAAAAAAATTTTTTTTTTTATGAATGATGGTAAAAAATATTCATCATAAAGAGAATATTTTTCTAATTATAATAATCAATTTTAGTTATCTATAAAGTGACAAAAAAAAAAAAGTTTTTATAGATAATTAAAATTTTTAATTTGCTTAGTTTTATCTTAATTCCATGCTAAATATTTTTGAAAACAAATAGATTTAATATTTTCAAAGATCCAGTAGATAATAAAATTCAAATATTGTAATCTGGGTCTTTTCTTATTAATTTATGATGAGAGAGGTAGAAAAACGGGATTAAAACTGAAACTTATAAATATGATAAGAGTATTCTCATTTGTATAGGTGGGAAAAGTAAATGATAAATATCATGAAAGTGGGAAACTATTAGTTTTATCTAAAGTTTCTCTACAGTATACTAAACCTATAATATTATATATGACCTACGTAGTTTATGAAGCTTTAAAAAAAAGGAAAGGTAAGTCTTTAAGACCAAGAAACACAAGAGTTATCATTTTATAATCTATCTAATCATCAATGACAGAATCTGGGACTGCGTGAAACTGTTTGCTAAAAAGTTACTATGATTAATACAACATTATCTAAATATCCTTTGTTATAAAATAAAAACTGAAAGAATTGAAACTATTGTTTTCTTTGGCAAGGATGTTGGGGGGCTCAGTCTTCTGAGTTTTAACATTTCACCTCTATATTCATATTCATTCTCTCTTCATACTCAACTGGGTAGTAAGTGGGGTGTGTGAATATGTTATCTATCTATTTTTTTCTTGTAGTTAGAATTTTTGTGGTTTGCTATAATGTTAACATTCTTCAGATTTTGAGAACAACTTTTTTAAAAAAAAAGTGTACAGTATTTTTTTTTTTTATTTTTATTAATTTTTTTTTTAAAAAATGACATGCTTATCTAAAAGTTTTCACGCGTAATTTTGTGAAGAACATTCTAACTAGCCCCCATATAATTTTGTAGACATGTTTTAATCTTTTCTTTTTCCTTTAATCTATTGTACATCTACTTGAAGGTCTTTTCTTCTAGAGTTTTTTGTTTATCATTTTTTATGGAAATGAAGAAGTTTGCATTTTTAAAAATTATACATTACATACACTAACCATGAACTCACAACAGAATACATTTTCTTTATTTATTTTAAATACCAATCCTAAAATTTTAGCTCCAAAATATCTATAAAATTTCATATAATTCATACTAACACTGATGCGGCAACCAGGTAATGCATTATTGGAAAAAATAAATAAATAAATAAATAAACAGCCAAAGGACAATATGTCTTTGAAGTCGGATGATATTTGTAAGATCATTGTATGTTCAAATCTTTTTTGGTGTTTAATATACAAAATCATTTTTCTGCTTTACTTTATCCAATTTACTTGATTTCATATTTCATCTTTGTAGTTTCAATTAAAAAAAAAAAAAAAAAATATAAGTATAAAAAAAAAAAAAAAAAAAATTATATATATATATATATATATATATATATATATATATATATATATATATATATATATATATATATATATATATATATATATATATATATATATATATATATATACCGTATATATATATATATATATTAAGAAGGGAAAAACTAACCAAAATTTTGAAAATTTCAACTTTCAGAAGGTGCCAAAAATTAGTATTACGAGATACATCTCGTTTTTTTTTTTTTTTTTTTTGAGAAATATGAACCTCTATGAATATTTCTATATAAAAAAAAGTATATGGAAATATGCAATTTAATATTGTTAAATTTTTTGGAAATTGAAAGATGAAAAAAATGAAATGAGGGAAAAATAAACACTGCATATTATTTAAAAATGGCTATTCAGCAGTGCTTTTTAGTAACATAAATGGGTAAGACTAGTATTATAGATTATCTAAAGCAAAATTAAAAAAAAAAAAAAAAAAAAAGTTTTTTAAAAAAAAAAAAAGTTTTGATAGAAATATTTTAAAAAAATCAAGGACATGTATGAAACAAATTTTCTGGCTCATTCCCTTTGTCAAAATGACTTGATAATTGACCTATAGATAAGTAAATAATTGATATTCATTTTGTTCTACTCAAATTTTTTTTAGATGCTGAGAGAACCAGCATTCACCTATTTTCTAGCCATTAGTGTAGATTTACCCTTAATTGTATTAAGGTATTAAAAAAGAATAAAAAGTTTATTTAAATATTACTCCACAACACAATATTTTAAATTATTTGATGGTGAAAATAGTTACTAATTAAATAGAAAAAAAATACTAAAAACATGCTAAAATGTACTTATAAACAGTGCTAATAAGGTAATCATACTTTTATTAATATCAATATTTTTAGGATGTCATTCTGTCTATATCGCTAAAAGGCAACAGCATGTTCAGTATAGCTGGTCTAATTATATATATCATTTTATAAGGTTTTCTAAAACTTTAACTATTTTTAAGTTTATTGAATTTGAATTTTAAACAAAATTAAATAGCTTTTCTTTAATATAAATTACACTTTCAAGTTTACATTTTGAACAACTAAATACCAGGGTATAACAAATTGAGAGATAAACTGCATAAAACTCATTTTTTATAATGTTAAATTTATAAGTAAACATATCAATAACAGTATATAAATAATTTTTAAAATATTTTCTGATATTCCCAATTACTCAATTCAATTCACTGGACATAGGCACATCCATAAAGGTAAGGACTACTTTCATGAAATTCTAATTTTTTTAAAATTTATTATAATTTAAATGCAGCTGCAAGTATTTTTAAGGACTATATAAAAAAATAAATGTTTACTTAGAGTTAATGCAAAGTAAAATGCTTTGTTAACTGAACTATTTCAAACTAATTCGACTGACATAATATGCAAAATAAGGTACATAGAAATATTAAACAATAACAAAATTAAATTTTATGAAATATAAAATACTTTCTCTCAAAGTACTATGCTACAGGAACCAGAGATCTCATACCAACTTGAGACGAAACTAAATAAATTCCTTCCTCTTTTCACTTCCCAACAATCTTTTAAAATCATGTGTTAAAACCTAAAGTTTTACTTGTTTTCTGCATCCCATATTGAAATGAATATTGCTTAGGTGGCACCGGGAACTCGAAACAGCTGATTTTTAAAATCAAGAATGGGTCAAAATACATGTACTTACTTTCGACCGTTGCTTTAGTGGCGATTCGACCTCCTACAACTTTATGAACGTATGATTAAGCTCTGATCTGGAATAAGAAGCAGCTTCCTATCTTTATATATATATATATATATATATATATATATATATATATATATATATATATATATATATATATATATATATATATATATATATATATATATATATATAGATAGCTTCTTTCCTAGTAAACCTTAGCAATTAGAAAAGTTAAACCTAATTCTAAAGATTTCCATATGCTCACTTAATACACAGTGAACGTCTCAAACCTTATCTTGGTCCGTACTCAGCACAACCTAAATTTTAAAAATTTGTTTTAAAATACAATCAAAATATATATTCTTGAACTAAATGTAAAATATTTAAAATAATAATGATTACAATAAAATAATAAAAATATAGTAATAATATTGATATTCAAAATAGCATAAATAAAAACCAAGGCTAAAATGAAAATTTAGCAACATCAGCAAATAATAAAAAGCTCGACTATTTTGGGAAAACGACATCATCATTAAATGAAAATAACACCAAAAGAAATTTGATCATTAAAGTATGGGCAATGAGTTTTATTAATACATACTCCAATGTTCTACGATCACGAAACGAAGATGAATGTCAAAGGATAGAGAAATTGGAAGAAGAAAAAGGGTGGATATCTCCATGGTCTCTTATGAGTGTTCAGGAGAGCAAAGATTAAGTTCAGTTCTAAAGGAAACTCCTCTATGCTTATCAATCCTCATTTTTAATTGTAGATCAGTTTGACCTACATATGCTGCATTACAGCTGGCACACTTGAATAAATAAATTAATGATTATCAGAGAAACACTGGGAGAGATTCCTTGTGTCTGAAGAAAGTATGAATTGAGAGGGAGTTATAATTTATAAGAATAAACTGACATTAGGAGAATGTAGCTTCAAGTGCAATAAGTATATTTATATTGAGTTGGGATGTATGTGATCCTTTATAAATATATAATATATATATATAATATATATATATATATATATATATATATATATATATAATATATATATATATATATATATATATATATATATATATATATATATATATATATATATATGCACAAATTTAAGGTCTGCTAAACGGGGATTCGAACCCTGACACTAGGATAATAAGACGGCAAGACTTACACTACACTACACTTAGTCTGTGATTTAACTCTATTTTTCGTACTCTTCGCCGAATGGACGCTGCCTTCAGAAATTATCATTGTCTTCAAATTCCAAAACCTCATCTGGAATCATGACAAATCTTTTCTGCGTGATTAAAGACTATCTTCTCAGTAGAAAATGCTATAATCTTTTCGATTCTTCTTTCTCTGACCATTTCTAGCATGTTGCAAATAAATGTCAACTCTTTGCTTCTTCCTCTTTCTTTCTTCTAGCATCTTCCGACGGCAGAACAACCGTTTTAATTTCCGGAATTGTAAAAAATCATAATATATATATATATATATATATATATATATATATATATATATATATATATATATATATATATATATATATATATATATATATATATATATATATATATATATATATATATATATATATATATATATATATATATATATATATATATATATATATATATATATATATATATATATATATATATATATATATATATATATATATATATATATATATATATATATATATATATATATATATATATATATATATATATATATATATATATATATATATATATATACGTGAGTGATTTCTCCTTGCGCTTAGCTCCGAATGACTCAGTCGTTAAACGAGTACATCAGTGGGGTGCTCTTGCCACTGATGGGAATAATCTCCGGCATCCGCGATAGGCCTGGCCCAGCCAGCGGTATCCGCCGTGGGCCCGTGTAACCCAAGGATCTTCCTCGAAAGATCCCACTGACAGGACGAAAGTCCTTCCTGGGGAAGACGATTATTTATTTTATTTATATATATATATATATATATATATATATATATATATATATATATATATATATATATATATATATATATATATATATATATATATATATATATATATATATATATATATGCAATGGTCAGTTAACGCATTGTGCTTACTGTATACTGTAGATGGGTCAAATATTTGTTTTCCAATATTCTATTCGCTAATACGAATGTGAATACGAATATTTTTTTTTTATTTCGGGAATGTTAATATGAATAGCAGTATTATATATTAACCGTGATATTCCATCCTTTATACTATAACAAAAATATTTGCTGGTACTGTAAGGGTTTAGCCATAAAAATATGAAAGGATAAATACATTCAATTTCCTTTGTTGCCAGAATGCGGGAAGAGCACACACCTTTACATAAATTCCACCAACTTATTTGGATGCGGGAAGAGCACCCACCTTTACGTAAATTCCACCAACTTCTTTCTTCATCTCTACATTGATAGAGGAAGCTTCTTCTTTAATTTATAGAGTTACAGCTAACAGCATAATTAATCAATATTTCATATCTATTATTGGAAGGATATACCTCAAGAATAATAATTTTTCATCTCTCTCGTTATTTAATCTGATACTGTTTTCATAACTAATCGGAATTGAACGGTTGATACTATTAACTCATCATAGTGGAATAAACTCCACACTACCACTAGCGCTAACTTTGTCTTTCTCACTGCTAACTTTGACTACATTGCTACCTTGGGACAAATATTACTGCAGAAAATGGGACTGCAAATAAGTTCTAAAAAAGCAAAAATGACAGCAGTCGTTTGCGTTTATGAATTATTAATTTGTGGTGGTAACTTCTAACTACTTTCCTCTGTGACTGTTGATGACGAGGAAGAATTTATGACTTTAAATAACTATTCGAGAATGCCATAAACATTTTTTAACTCATTAGTTTATTGTTATATATATATATATATATATATATATATATATATATATATATATATATATATATATATATATATATATATATATATATATATATATATATATATATATATATATATATATATATATATATATATATATATATATATATATATATATATATATATATATATATATATATATATATATATATATATATATATATATATATATATATATATATATATATATATATATATATATATATATATATATATATATATATATATATATATATATATATATATATATATATATATATATATATATATATATTTTGGGGGGGGATGGAGTCACGTATTGGTATCGGTATCTGCTACTATTGGTAAATTTTGTGGTATCGGGTATCTGTATATAAAATTTTCCTAAGGATCAGTATCGGTATAGGTAAAAAATGACTGATACCAAAATCTTGCATCAAAGAAAACTGATAATTTCTGTAGAAATTGAAGTTTGTCATATTTTAAATTTTATTATTATTATTATCATTAAATTAAAATGAAAGATTAATAAAATCATATGCGCGCAAAATTAAAAAACGTACTTAAATTCGTATTGATCCATTATTTTTATTGTTATTACTATTATTATTATTATTATTATTATTATTATTATTATTATTATTATTATTATTTTTATTATTACTACTATCATTAGTATTATTAAAATTGTTCATATTATTATTATTACTATTATTATTACTACTATTATTATTATTATTATTATTATTATTATTATTATTATTATTATTATTATATTATTATTATTATTATTATTATTATTATATTATTATTATTATTATTATTATTATTATTATTATTATATTATTATTTTTATTATTATTATTATATTATTATTATTATTATTATTATATTATTATTATTATTATTATTATTATTATTATTATTATTATTATTATTATTATTATTATTATTATTATTATTATTATTATTATTATTATTATTATTATTATTATTATTATTATTATTATTATTATTATTATTATTAGCATTATTACATTACCTGTTATTATTTTAACCATTAATATTTTTATTACTAAGATTATTATCTCTACTCTTAATACTATTAAATCAGAAAATCTATAGCTTTCAAGAATATTAATTCCATTACTGAAATCATCAATACAATCACTATTATTTCTATGTAAAATCAGTGCTTCAATTGTTTTATTATTCTTACTGTCTATATTATTATTATTGAAAATTTTATTGAAAATATTATATTACAACTTATTTTATTACTACTACTATTATCATAACTATTATTTTCACTATTTTCTTCACTGTTATATAACAGAAATGGTTATCAATATAGTTACCATTATTATTATTATGATCTTTATTAATATTATTATTATTATTATTATTATTATTATTATTATTATTATTATTATTATTATAATTATTATTATTATTATTATTATTATTATTATTATTATTATTATTATTATTATTATTATTATTATTATTATTATTATTATTATTATTATTATTATTATTATTATTGTTATTAAATACTTGAAATAAATATCATTTACTATTATTATTACTAGTATTGTAGCAAACTTCATATTTAACAACTTTGTTACTGTCGCTTGCATGATCAATATATCTAGAATTTCGTTACTCTAGAAGTAACCTATCCTAACATGTAATTATCAAATTTATATGTATTAAACCTTGGGGTTCAAAGGAAACGGCAGTTTTTTCCCCTAGCAGCCCCTTTTCAGAGAACTGGACATTATTATTATTGTTATTATTATTATTATTACCTATTATTTTTATTATTGTATTTAACAGTATAGGACCTTTTGTATGTAATAGTTCAAATTTTTAATTGTACTTTTTTCTGAATAAACTGTTTGAATTGAATTGAATTATTATTATTATTGTTATTACTATTATTATTATTATTATTATTATTATTATTATTATTATTATTATTATTATTATTATTATTATTATTATTATTATTATTATTATTATTACTTTTATTATTACTATTATTTTATTATTATTATTATTATTATTATTATTATTATTATTATTATTATTATTATTATTATTATTATTATTATTATTATTATTATTATTATTATTATTATTATTATTATTATTATTATTATTATTATTATTATTATTATTATTATTATTATTATTATTATTATTATTATTATTATTATTATTATTATTATTATTATTATTATTATTATTTATTATTAAATTATTAAAATAAAAAAAAAAATAAAAATATATATATATATATATATATATATATATATATATATATATATATATATATATATATATATATATATATATATATATATATATATATATATATATATATATATATAAATATATATATATTATATATATATATATATATATATATATATATATATATATATATATATATATATATAATATATATATATATATATATATATATATATATATATATATATATATATATATATATATATATATATATATATATATATATATTATATATATATATTATTAATATATAAATATATTATATTAATTTTTTCTAAAAGAAACAAAAAAAATAAAAATAAAAATAAAAATTCTAAAAAGAAAGATTTTAAAAAAAATATATTTTATAAAAGGAAATTTTTTAAAAAGGCCATTCGGTAAAAGAGAAATTTCTTCATAAGATTATTCGGTCAAAAAAAAAAGTTTCTTAAAAAAAGATCATTCGGTAAAAAAAATCTTAAAAAGAACATTCGTTTAAAAAGAGATGTCTTTAAAAAGATCTTTCGGTAAAAAAATTATTTTAAAAAGAAATAGAAATTTCTTAAAAAAGATCATTCGTTAAAAAGATATTTATTAAAAAAGATCTTTCGGTAAAAAAAGAAAATTCCTTTAAAAAATCATTTTTAAAAAGGAAATTTCTTCAAAAAGATCATTCGGTACAGAAGAAATTTCTTTTAAAAAAATATTTCTATAAATAAGAGTTTTCTTTAAAAAATCATTCGGTAAAATAGAAAATTCTTTTTAAAAGTTATTTTAAAAAAAGAATTTTTTGAAAAAGATCAATTGGTAAAGAAGAAATTTGTTTTAAAAAATCTTTCTATAAATAAGAGTTTTCCTTAAAAAAGATTATTTCTGCAAAAAAAAAAAAAAATTCTTTTAAAAAAAAATTAATTTAAAAAAAAATTTTTTTTGAAAAAGATCATGCGGTAAAAAAAAAAAAAAAAAAAAAAAAAAAAAAAATCTGGTAAAAAAAAAAAAAATTCTAATATATATATACTATATATATATATATATATATATATATATATATATATATATATATATATATATATATATATATATATATATATATATATATATATATATATATATATATATATGCGAAAGTAAATGGTAATAATTTTTCTTTTTAAATGATCGCAAATGTTAATCTTAATGCACTGC
>SEYY01008988.1:165000-167500 GCA_009176605.1 Armadillidium nasatum
TCAAAAATTGAATTGAATTACAGATTTCTTATTACTAATTAAATCTGGTTATCTAAACAACTGAACTACGAATTCATAATTACGAAGTTCAATTCCTTTGTAGAAGCTCGGAGCGAGTGGCGAATCCTGAAGGCAAGCCTTACGGAATGCTACGAAAAGACTTTAATATTCATAAAAGACTCAAATAATACTTATTTTCCTGTTTTAATTTCATCTAATTTTATAGATGAGAAACTCCTTTATATAATAATCTAATTGAACACACACACACACACACACACACACACACACACACACATATATATATATATTATATATATATATATATATATATATTATATATATATATATATATATATATATATATATATATATATATATATATATATATAAATGAGGAAAACAGATTAGTTTAATTTTCGTCCTATTAAGTTCCAATAAAGAATAAGCCAGATTTTGGCCGCTGCTCATTTTACTAATTTTATATACCTTTTGTTTATGTGATAGATTAACGCGCTACGCCCAAATAAGGGATATGAACGAATGTGAAAATACGATAAACACAAACATGTGACTTCTCAGAAATGGGCGAACAAATTTCGACTATTTTTCAAAATTTATTATGATACAGGACGAATATACGTAAATATTTACATGCATGCGTACAAATATATATATATAATATATATATTATATATATATATTATTATATATAATATTACAAATATATATACTATATATATATATATATTATTATATATATATATATATATATATATATATATAATATAATATATATATATATATATATATATATATATATATATATATATATATATATATATATATATATATATATATATATATATAAATATATATATATATATATATATATATACGATATTGTTGTGAAGGGAGTTGAGACATTATGAGAAGGAATAATGTTTGACCGAGTTTGACCTTGTGAGCAGACATGTATACAATACTACAAAGGACATTTCCAACATCTCCAGTAGGCGGAATGACATATGTCATAAATATGATTTGAAAACACAGTGAGTTTACGAACTCTCTCTATAATTTCTAGTTCCAAAAGGCCAGAGCTTTTCATATTTTCCATCGGAGCTGAGATATACCAGTTCCTCATTAAGATTAATTCAAGACTTTATTCAATATAAGGCATTTGTACATATCGAATGAATTGGGAAAGATAAAGGAAGAAAGAGTGTTCCAGACTTTACCATTGAGTTATATATGTTTATGGGAATAATGATTAAATCTTAGTTCAAAGTGCTAGAGAAAGAATGAGATTGCGTGACAAGGCGTGACGAGCGAGCATTCCTCAGTGGAGATGTTATGCGAATGAAGAGTTCAGAAGAGTAGCATCCATTGTTATAATGATAGTAAAAGAAAATTGATAGAGCAGTTCGATAGTCAAAAAGAGATTTTAAAAAGTTACAAAAATCGAAGAATTGACAAGTCGAATATCCTACACTCTACCTTATCAAGAAAACAAAAATTTTCCCAGAAATATCACAAGAAAAGTGAATACCAAGAATGTTAAAAACAGACGTAGGTGTGAGATCTGTGTTTGCGAAGATTTTGCTATTGGGAGGAAGATTATTTCGGATAAATAGGCGAAAGAACTGGAACTAGATTTTTCAGGCATTTATAATAGCCATCCATGTTTTGGTTTCCTCATCTAGAGGTTCGAGGTCCGTGGTCAACCTACCAGCATCAACTAGTTGTCTAGTTGTTTTTAAGTAGCTTGTCTTTCAAACTGAAAAGAATTATAAATGGGAAAGTCGTCGTCATAAGAGTGGATAGAAGTTGCAAAATTAATAAAAAATGAAAATTTATAGTGATAGAATACATTACTAACATTACTAATAAGGGATTTAATTTATTAACGGTGGCCGTTTGCAGCATCAGATATTGAAAGACAGGAAAGGAGATCAGAGATAAAAATAGATACCAAGAGTGAGGGAGAGATGTTTATAAAGAAAACTTTTCTTTTTTTGCCAAACCCTTTCTAAAGCTTTCATTACGCCTAGCTATCCTGTAAAAGATTTGCCTAAATCCCAAAGAACGGAGGACCCAGAGTATTAGAGAAGTGAAAGACCATCAGTAAAATTTTTCGTATGGAATAATTCCGGAATAGTCTAGGGGAGAGTTTCTTAAAGTGGGAGTAGCGAGAAGTTTTGAATCGATTAAAACAAAGCATTAAATTTAACTTTTTATTCTTATATATGGTAATTGGAAAATGGGTCGTGAAAAAATTTTCTTGATGAGAGGGGTCGGGATGAAAAGAGTTTGAGATTCCCTGGTTTTGAGGACATTTAGATTCTAAAGATTGAGCGGAAAGGTCAGCTTTAACAGAAGGTAAGGCAGCAGTTTTTATGTCAAGTGAAATAAGATAAGAGAAAGATAAAAATGTAAAACAAATGCTGACATTTTATCTCAGGGTAACAGAAAGAGCTTGATGTTGAGAAACCAGGAA
>SEYY01008988.1:175000-177500 GCA_009176605.1 Armadillidium nasatum
ATAATAATAATATTATTATTGTTAATTATAATAATAATAATAGAAAAGGAGATATTAGATATATTAAGTAAAAACGTTAAAAAAATATATATATATATATATATATATATATATTATATATATATATATATATATATATATATATATATATATATATATATATATATATATATATATATATATATATATATATATATATATATATTATATATATATATATATATATATATATAATAATAAAAAAAAAAAGCAGACTATTAAAAAAAAAAAATAAAAAAAAACCCTTCGAAATTGACTTCACATGTGTGAAGTTCAAAATCTCGAGAAATATAAATATCTTAATGAATAATGTTCAATATATTTGGGTGTCTTTTTCTCTTTCTAAATGTATATAATAAAAAAAAGAAGAACAAAAGAATTACGCCCTTTGAATCATATTTTCAAGTCGATTAATACTCACAAACTAATCGAACGTAAATTAAAATTTCGTATGTGAGAATTTTCTTTTTTTTTTTTTATGTAAATATAAATAAATAAAAAAATTAAAATAAATAAATAAAATGAGGATGTTTCAAATTAGGCGTTTATTAATGGTAGAAGAAAAAAATTAAGTCATTATATATATATATATATATATATATATATATATATATATATATATATATATATATATATATATATATATATATATATCTATATATTAGAGATCTCACAGATATCCGCATCCGCATATGTGGAACATCTCTGTTCGGATCTGAAGATTTGCATCCGCAACGGCACTAAATAAGTGTCGATGTGCGGATGTCTAAATATTTTACCATAATTTATTTATCTTCTAATCAAATTAGTTATCTTTAAAGCAATCTAATTCATTGGTAAATAGTGTGAAATTTTTTTTTATTATCTCAGAGATCAGTTTGTAATATTAATTATAATATAATATAAAAATATTTGCAATATAATATTTCAAATTATTATAATCTCAGATATCAGTTTGTAGTGTTAATATAATATAATATAATATAATATAATATAATATAATATAATAATGGGAATGTGATATTTCAAATCATTATAATATCAGAGATCAATTTGTAATTTTTAATAATATAATATAATTTATAATATAATAAAATAATAATATATATAATATAATAAAATAATATTTGTAATTTAATATTTCAAATCATTATAATCTCAGAGATCAGTCTGTAGTATTAATATAATATAAAATATAATATAATAATAAAATAATATTTGTAATATAATATTTAAATCACTATAATCTCAGAGATCAGTCTGTAGTATTAATATAATATATAATATAATAAAATAATATTTGTAATATAATATTTCAAATCACTATAATCTCAGAGATCAGTTTGTAGTATTAATATAATGTAATATAATAATATTTGTGATACAATATTTCAAAGCATTATAACAGGAAATAATTTGAGCATTACTTTCGAATTCCTCTGACGCCCTAAAATCAAAACCATATGAGAAAGATAACAAATAGACTGACTAATCATACCAACATTTTCGGTGAAGATATTCCATTATTGAATTACTTTTTTAAATTAATTATTTCAAGGTCATCGTAAAGGTTTTATGCTTGAATCATGTTCTAATGAAAATATGTTTTAAAACATTAAAATGAAAGATACATTTAGAAATGGAATGACACTCAGAGTTAATTATAAATGCACATTGGTAACCCTTCCGATATCCATGGTTCAATGATGGTAGTGATGAAACAAAATATTATTAATAATGGTAGAGTAATTGATTCCAAAACCAACTATAGAAGTTACAACTGAACATAAATTTTTTTTTTTTTAACAGTCAAGAAAGGAAAAAAATAATTTCCTGGTCCTACTGTAACTGATGGTGTGAGTTTTCTCATGACCACATCAAGGCAGCGATGACTAAGCAAATATTTTGGGTTTTTAATAAGCAAAGTTTAAAAAAATGCAAAAATATTTGATTTACATCCTAAGATTTAAAATCAGTACTGAGTAACTCTAATCCTCTCTAATTAACGAAGATAAATAGTTAAATATTTCATTTTAAGTTAACTTGCTCTGCTTTATTTAGTTTGGTCTTCCATCACTGTCCCGAGAGAATTTTTTTTTTTAATAGCTCTAATGGAAAAAAAAGACATTTAAAAATACAAAGAAAGATTTATTTTCAAAATAAGTTTTCATTTAGCAAAATTCAAGTATTTAAACATGTCTTAACCTCTGCTGATATATTGGTGGACATTGAGTAAAACAATTGGTATAGAGAATATGATGAGTTAGGACCTCGCTTCGCATCTTGGTAAAATATTTAAACGAGGCAAATCCTCTTCCATTTTCACTTTGCTATTTGTAATAACAGTATGTCAAAAAATTAGCTAGTAAAATGGATAAGTGTATCAAATGCTAAATTATAATATATATATATATATATATATATATATATATATATATATATATATTATATATATATATAT
>SEYY01008989.1:0-15000 GCA_009176605.1 Armadillidium nasatum
ATTGTAGTTATCATTTTAAAGAATTAAGAGTAAAACAAATAATAACAAGGATTTTAAAAGTATAAAGGTATATGTATCGGTATTGCTTAAACAATTTTCCTGCATCAGTACCCATAAAATATATATATATATATATATATATATATATATATATATATATATATATATATATATATATATATATATATATATATATATATATATATATATATATATATATATATATATATATATATGCATTCAGAATAATCTTTTATAGATTAGAAAAAAGGAAATCAGTGTTTATGAGGATTGCTTTAAGTTTATTAAAAGAATATAACAAATTATGATGTGCTAATGTTGCATTATACACACATAATTTTGAGAGGATTAATGATACTCTTGAACAGACCCCTCTTTGTTTTAATTTGAAACTCTGCTATATTACTGATTATTATTATTATTCATTCATTTTTAATTTTCTTATTGATTTTTTAATACATTAAAATTTTTGTCTTTCTTTTGTAGTAAAATTATTAAACAAAATATAAATTAAGTTACAGTACAGTTAACCGTACATTTGCGAGTATAGTATTGTATTTTATTTCCCCTGTATAAAGGAAGAAGTGGCTTTAAATTTCACAGCAGAAAAAGGATTTTACATTTTTAATAAAAAAAAAAATTTTTTCTTTTCTCTTTTACTTTTCACCTTTTACAAAAAAATATATAAAGACTTCTCGGTACTTATTTATATTTTAACCAATTTTACAGGAGGCGTGCTCTGAACTTGAAATCGATCAGGTTTGCGCAAACAATCTCTCACTTTACAGATTAGGTCAACAATTGATTAACCTTCCTAGCAATCACATTGCCTATCCAAGCACTGCTCAAATGTTTCTTTCACTTCATTTATCTCGTACTCCTCCCCAAACAGGGTAAGTAATCATTTTAAGTGTAGTTTGTGGTATGTTATATAAATTCTAAGTGGTGATTGGCTGTTGGTTAGGGTGTTTCACAAATTATAAAAATTGTTACTCCTTTCTATATATATATATATATATATATATATATATATATATATATATATATATATATATATATATATATATATATATATATATATATATATATATATATATATATATATATATAATGGAGAAATTTGCTAAAATTTCTTGAGAATATGTGGAGGGTTTTTTTGCAAAATATGATTTTAACTTATTTCAAATATTGTATAAATTATGCCATTATTTTGGACCTCGATTATCTGTATATTTCGTTTCTGTTAATAAAAAAATATGATACTTTTGCTCTTCATTTTAAAAAAGATTAATGTGGGCTTTCCTTAATGTTTGTGGGAATTAAAAAAAAAAACATTGTCTATTATTTGATGTAGTTTATTATGTTAATTTTCTGTTCTTCATTACTGTCATTAGGTAATTTTTGTTCGTCGACTTCTTTACTTCTAATTCTTAATTTCTGGTTTATTCATGTATACTCTATATATAGATTTAAAGATGGTGGAAATTGAATATTTTCTGAGTCATATCATATAAGAGTGAAATGAAAGTTTGAAGTGTAATTAAATTTACTAGATAATTATTGTAGTTACTTTACATCACTGATGGTCTAGATTTTGTATGGGAATTTCATGTATTTTAAATCGTATTGAAAATATGACCTGTCATCAAGTGTCAGACGGAATGCTATGTTATACTTATCTTTCCAACACTGGGCAGTACTAAATAAGAGGTTTCATAGTCTTAATTTTTTCCCCAAAATTCTCACACTTACAGAGGCTAAATTGACCTCTGCCTTAAACCGATTACAGTCTGTAGGACCTCAGTCATTGGGAGAGTATATCAGATGTTTTACCAACCAGGTTGAAAATGTTCGAAGTTTTTGGCATTGATAGGATAAACCCAGTTATAAGAGTTCAGTCTACAAGTGATGTTCGAATTATCAGTTCAAATGGTTTGAAATCCCTTTGAAGTATGACTTTTTATTAGTTGAAGTGAGACGAGGGAGTATATTTTTAAATGGTTGAAAGAATTTTCCATTAATATTGACTGCTCATTTTAGTGGTTGGGGAATATCGAGGTCGGTATATAAATGCCTTGCAATATACTGTAACTAATTACTGAATGATTTTTACAAATATATGTTACAGTAACGGACTCAAATAAAAAGTCCGAGGTTACGAACCCAGAACTCTTAGCATGTGAAAACCACACTTACACCACTGAGTTAAGAATGCTCGAATTATTATTATTATTATTATTATTATATAATGTAAGAAGATAAATTGCGCAGCACACGCTCACATATATAAAACAAAGTACACATTATTATTATCATATTGGCATTATGGAATAATTTCCAAAAAACATTATAGCAACACTTCCCATTAAACATGTATTATCAAAATATTAAAATACCCAACCTAACACACTAACTCAAAATCACAAAATTCATTATCACTATTATATTAACAAATTTTAGTATTATTACGGTTCATATTATTATTATCGTCATTATCATTTTTGATTAATATTAATATTATTATTGCAGTTAGAATTATTGTTATTATTTTTATTATTATTTTATATTATTATGATTATTATTATCATTACTATTATTATTATTATTATTATTATTATTATTATTATTATTATTGTTATTATTATTGAAGTTATTTACAAGTTTTATGAAGGATTTATTAATGGAAATTTCCTGAAGAAGATCAAGTATAGTTTTAGTGATGCTTTTAAAGATTAAAGATTATTATTTTTTTATTATTATTATTATTATTATTATTATTATTATTATTATTATTATTATTATTAGGCAGTTTGATTGCAGCAGCGTTTTTTACAAGTTTTATGAAGGATTTATTAATGGAAATTTCCTGAAGAAGATCAAGTATAGTTTTAGTGATGCTCTCACCTTTTGGGAGAGTGAATTGGCAAAAGAGAAGAACCTAGAGTCAGAGGAATCTAATGACAAGCAAGAACGTCGGAAGAAGGTGAGCTTATGCTCTGTAATTTTTTTGTTGCTGAGTTAAGGAATATGTTTGCAAAACTGTTTATTTTTTTTAAAAATTGTTACATCTTTTTGTTGTTAATTTTACCTTAAGCAGAAAATACATTCAGGATTTGGTTATTGGTTACTCATATAGGTTTAATATGACAAATGTTCAATAAATATTTGAATACAGCAGAAAAAAAAAGTTTTTGGATGGATATTGAAATTCCGTTTAAGGAAAGATTATATAATTTAAATATTTGTGATGTAAAAAATTATTTGTTATACATTATATGAAATACATAGAAGAAATTAATTTTGAAGAGAAATTATTAAGAATAGCATAGGCCTATAAAGCATAGACCAATAAAGTATTTTTTTTTTTTTTTTAATTTTGCATTTGAAATTGGAAATACTCCTTGAGTAAGGATAATATTTTTCAGAATATTTTTATTTTCAATTTTATAAATAAGTTATTTATTTTTAAGTTGTTCTTATGTTTGATTTTAATAATATAAAATAGCTTTCCACCAACCAGTCACATAGGTTTACTTGAATGATCGACTGATTGAGCTTCAAATTTGTGGTGACTTCACGACTCTAATTTAAATTTCTACTTACATACATAATGATATATTCTCAATAGTCTTTGACACAAAAATATCTATAAATAAGTAATATTGATGATTTAATCCCAGTAAGTTGTCACAAACCCTTTGTTAGTCTGAGATTAAATGAAGGAGAGAGGGTGTGGAGGTGGAGCTAACGCATTAGATTATTTTTAAATATTGTACTGATTGTCCTAAGCCAGGGGTGGGCAACCTTTTTGAGAGTGCGTGCCAAAATCGGCAAAATCTCTACACCAAAATTTTCCACGTGCCAGCCAAAATTTTTTGAGAACAATATTTAATATATTTTAAGTATTTGAAGAACTTTTATACATTTGTATGACTAAAACACAATAAAAGGTTATTATAGATAGACTACTACTAACTGATTTATAAATGATATACAAAAAAAGAAAACATTTATTTACCTTTAAAATTACATTTAAACAATCCTGAATCTTTACCACCTTAAAAAAAAATTGTTTGGCATGCCACGCTTGGCACGCGTGCAAATGGTTGCCCATCTCTGTCCTATACCTTTCATTTTATCATGATTATAATATTGTAATGTTTTTTCGATGGAAATTATAAAAATAATTACTTCCATAAGATTATTATTATTATTATTATTATTATTATTATTATTATTATTATTATTATTATTATTTAATTTATTTATTATTTTGGATTTTTTTATTATTTATTTGATTAAAATTAAATTAAATATATATATATATTATATATATAATATTATATATATATATATATATATATATATATATATATATATATATATATATATATATATATATATATATATATATATATATATATATAGAGGTGGACCGGATAGTAATTTTTTACTATCCGATATATGCGGATGCGATATAGTTTAATTTTTTAAGAGTTTTTGCCATAGATTCTTGGAATTTTAAATATAATATCCAGAATCTATGTTACCAGGGTGTGGGACGGGGACCCAACTTTGAACACCCCACCAACCTCTTTCCCCAACCTCCACCCATTTGAAAAAAGGTTACATATATTTATATATATATATATATATATATATATATATATATATATATATATATATATATATATATATATATATATATATATATATATATATATATATATATATATATATATATATATATATATATATATATATATATATATATAGCCAGTAATTCAGTATTACCTTCACACTTCACAGTTTCACATATTCCATTTGAAGTTAATAATTGGTAAGTTATTTTTTAGAAATAAAAGCTTTTGGGCTCTTTCACGTGAAAGTTTGGTTCCTTTTCGTCGCAAATGAGGCCTGCTCCACTGAAAGACGCTCACTAGTAACACTAATTGAAGGACATGCTAAATAAACCTTGGCTCAGCAAGAAAAGGGAAACTTTTGCAATTATCTCTCCACCAAACCAGTTGGTCTTTATCTGCCTCCAAACGTGGAGTTTCAGATAATTTTCAATAATCGATATTGTATCCTTTGACACTTCTGACTGTGATTCTTCATCGCTGCTGGAAGCTAGAAGATCTTTAATTGATTTAGTAATGCTTAAGCTAACAGATTTTGTTTCTTTTGTATCTGAGAGCTTTTGCTTTTTCTTGAAAGGCGTTATTTTAGCTGTTTCTATCATCTCATCGCATAAGCATTTTAATTTGATTTTAACATTCTGAGAAACAAGTGGTTTAAAAATTTTGTTTTGTACCTAGGATCTAAAAGGTTACAATTGTATAAGCATCATCATTTTACAGGTTTTCAAATCTGTCGTTCATCTCCTTCATTAATGTTTCAGTCATCCTTGAAACTCCCTTAGACTTAATAACATTTGTTAACACAACTTTCAATGTTGAAACAAGTGGTATCACATCTGACAAACATGATTCAGCTGAACTTGTTAATTCAATGCAAGGACTTAGTTAATTTGTTAATTCTTCAAAAGGCTTAAGGATATTAATACAATTATTTAAAATGTCATTTTCGTCAGCTGTTAGAGGCTTTATTTTTGTGCTGCTTGAAGCATAAAGGCAAATGGCCTGTTTTAATTTCGCATGACAGAAAGTGGACGAACATTTAATCTCGTTTTTATTTTCTTCAGCTCATTTTGGGCTAAACGTGAAATGCGTAGCAATTAACCTACATTTGGTTATTAAATCGGATACACATTTTTGACATAATATTAATTTTTAACTACTATCTGAGTTTGGTGTGCCAAGCAATCTACATTTTTCACTCTTGCCAGAGAAAGTGCTTTTTTTATATTTGTGCCCGAATCCCTGACTACGCAGTGCACTTCATTTAATGAAATCTTCCATTTTGTCAGATCTTTTCAAATACAGTTTCAAGATAGTCGCCTGTATGGCGCTCAGAAAGAGGTTCTGCATTCAATACAAAGTTTTGCCTTTGAAAGTTTTTATCGATTGCATGATACGTATTTTTTACTATCGCGCATGCGAATGCGGTTGCGGATATCCAATTGCGGATATCCGTATTGGAAAATGTGCGGATGCGGATATCCGGTCCACCTTAATATATATATAATATATATATATTATATATATATATATATATATATATATATATATATATATATATATATATATATATATATATTGGCAAATGCCAAAGGCCTACCAAATTCCACCAAGGTTGGGTGGATTCCAAGACCATGGTCAATTAAAGGCCGACATATCCCGATACATGGTGTTTGAAAGTATAAATTAAAGGAAGTTGGGAAAATTGATTGAATAGTGTGTTCCAGACTTTATCAATAGAGTAAATGTTATATAGATCATATAGTTTAGGTCTTATGTCAGAGAGTTGGACATGAAAGGATGAGACTGTGTAGAAAGGCGCGTCGCATAAATCCTAAATGGAATGGGTGTGCAACTTGAAAGTTCAGAATAGTAGTTTTTATTGTAAGTACAATAATTTAAAAAGCAGCCTAATAATTCGACCTGCAGAATGAGACGAGAGAATTAGTGAGAGCAAAAAGAGTTGATAGAAAAGTCCTAGGCTTTACTATTTCAAGGAGAGCTGTGTTAGTGGAACCACCTCAAATGCACGAAACAAGCTCCGTACCAGGGAAAACGTTCCTAAAAAAAACAGCTAATGTGGTGTGAAGAAATTTTGAAGACTCCTCAAAAACACTCGGCTCTTAGAAGCATATATAGAAAAAAAACTTGGTTCTTCCAAGAAAGATTGTGAGAAAAAGAAACCCCAAGAAACGGATGATGGTTTTAGTTGTGTGAGATCAAAGAAAACGTTAGTTGTGTAGAAGATTTCGTCGAGTAGAAAGATTAAGGAACTGAGTTTTTAAGGCATAATAACAACCGTTTTCTCCATGCCACTATTAGAAATTCGTGAATGATCAGAAGGTTAGTTTCTCCAGGGTCACCCCTTAGCATGTTATTTAGTGTCGGGTAGGATGTTCTTTTAAAATGAAAGAAGCCACAGTAATCAGTAAAGGAGTGGATAAGTGATGAATGAAATGATAGGGAGACCATTAATGAAAGTGGAGAACGAGCTGGGGATGGGACCGAACCTTTAAGAATATCACAATTAATGGGTTTTAAAGAATGTGCCGTTTTTCTCAGCAACAACTGCTCTATACTACCGGAAAGGAAATCAAAGAGGAGGCCACAGAAAGAAAGATATAGAAGGAGAGGTTTAGCAATTAACTTTGTGTCAGCCTCTACCGAATGCCTTCGATATGTCAAGTACTACAGCAAAGGATTTACTGATAATTCGAAGAGTAGAGGAGCAGTGGATCAGGAGTCCGATAGAATGAATAGAAGATCACCGGGAAGCTTTACTAATCTACCGTGATAGGAGATAAGATTAGAAGAATTGAGGGATTTCAAAATCTTCTTCGTTCAAGATAGATTCAAAAATTTTATAAAGTCTGAGGTTAAAGCGGTAATACTTTAGTTTGAGGACTACAAAAATTTTTCTTTGTCACAGGCCGAATGAGTGCACGTTTTCTGCAGAAAATTTAGTTGGCATAGACTAAATAATTTTTTACCAAGGCAGAATTCAAGCTCAGAAGCTCAAGTTTTAAGAACCGCAGGTGGAATATTATCAGGACCGTGCGCCTACGTAATGTTAAGCACAGAGAGAGTGAAAATCATATCTTTAGAAGATATTAAAATCCTTAACATTGAAACTGGATTTCATGCGAATATTTACCTCAGTTTCTTTTACATAATGCTTAATTTCAAAAGTTTAGGCAGTTTTCAACTTTTGTGTAATTGATACCAGGAATTAATGATGTGCAAAGATATCTTAGCCTTATAAACAACGTTAGGACTTTTTTAAATCCTATCAGTTCAGATTATAAATATTATTTCATGAAAATTTGTTTCAACATTTTGTAATACAAGCATATTGTAAAATACTGACGTGTATCGATATATACACACTGGTGTATATATATATATATATATATATATATATATATATATATATATATATATATATATATATATATATATATATATATATATATATATTATATATATATATATATATATATGATGAAAGAATTTTCAGCACGCCAGAATTCGAACTTCCATTGACAACAGCGTCGCCGTTAGACAATTTACAGAAGGCTCTACCACCGAGCTACGCCGCCTCCCCAAAGAAGGCATAGTAGAACGGTTTTCAAGCACTTCTGCTTTGGATCACTGTAGCAACTCGGTACCTATTTAAATCCATAGGAGGGTGCTTGGAACCCCTACTGGGGCTACTATGGCATTCTTCTGGGTGCTCCTTGGTTGCATATATATATATATATATATATATATATATATATATATATATATATATATATATATATATATATATATATATATATATATATATATATATATATATATATATATATATATATATATATATACGTGGGCAGTTTCTCCTTGCGCTTAGCTCCGAATGACTCAGTCGTTAAACAAGTACATCAATGGAGTGTTCTTGCCACTGATGGGAATAATCTCCGGTATCCGCGATAGGCCCATGGCCCAGTTAGCGGTATCCGCCGTGGGCCCTTTATACCCAAGGATCTTCCTCGAAAGATTCCCACTGACAGGACGAAAGTCCTTCCTGGGGGAAGATTATATATATATATATATATATATATATATATATATATATATATATATATATATATATATATATATATATATATATATATATATATATATATATTATATATATATATATTACACAACATATATAGGATGGAATGCATGTCTTGCATTCGATAAGAAACTCTTCTGATATATATATATATATATATATATATATATATATATATATATATATATATATATATATATATATATATATATATATATATATATATATATATATATATATATATATATATATATATATATATATATATATATTTTAGGAAAATTTTGAATTGTGGCCAGAGCTTATTAACAAAATTCAGTTAAATTATGAAATGGACGAACATGTAAGGTTAGTAAGCATTAAAGATTAAAACTTTATAGCAGTTATTTAGGTTTATCTGACTTTGGAACAGTCAGAACTAAAAAATTTAATAATATATTGAAAATTATTCTTTTGTTTTTTTTTTTTTTTTATTCATTCATTCATTCATTCATTCATTCATTTCGTCTTTCTTAACCTGATAAACTTGATAATTTAAAGATATTGAATGGGAAATCGTTTCCTGCAGTTAATATATTTATATTATATATATATATATATATATATATATATATATATATATATATATATATATATATATATATATATATATATATATATATATATATATATATATATATATATATATATATATATATATTTTCAATATAAATTATCAACTTTCCTATTATACTTTTTCTGATTTTGCCGTTTTTTTTTTTAAATTTCTTAAATGTCTTACTCTGGGAACTCAAATTTCTTCGAGTTTTCTTCTAAATTTGTACTCTCAGTTTTGAATATCATTGATTTTTCATAATAAACTTTTAATAATAATAATGTATTGTTTTTTTTCATAATTTATTATTGTTAAAATTTACATATAATAATAATAATAATGTCAGAAAAGAACATTGTTTGATACCTGATTATGGATAGATTAAAATCAATAGTTGCAGAAATTCTGTTTTTATTCATTTGTTTTTCATAACGTTGCATCACCAAACTCCTGTTTATATGCATGAAAATGTATTGAAATTAAGTATTGAAATTTGGAGATATTTTCTAATAGATTCACACTTCCTTCTTTCCCAATTTCTTTCTCTTTATCCATTTTTTGATCCTCATTTACAAATATTTGCATTTTTTTTGGGGGGGGGAGGGGGTCTTTGTTTATTATCATTCATTTTCTTTCAAGGCCCATGTAATTTGTTTCTGCATATTTTCTTTTTTTTACTTCTTTTTTTTTCCACTTTGACTTATTAATCCTCTCTACATGTTTAATTCCTTTATCTAATCTTCACATTTTTTGTTTCTTGCCACATTTTCTCCCATACCTTTATTTCTTCGATTACATTTTTTTTGTTTAAAGGTTTTATATTTACATAATTCAGTCTTTGCTCACTTACTTATAATGAATGGTAGATTTAGCTTCAAATTATTTATTTTTATATCCATCCTACACTTTGTGTCAGGTTTATCATCTGTTAATTTTACAATGTATAGGTTAATCGACTTATTATAATATTATCATATATATATATATATATATATATATATATATATATATATATATATATATATATATATATATATATATATATATATATATATATATATATATATATAGTATATATAAAAAAAATCAAATTTTTTAAATCAACTTTTCAATTTTTAGATGCTGGTTAAAACTGCGTCAATTTTCTCATCCGTCATCTCCTCCTTCGTCAATTAGTTCCTCTCCAGGACACTCTTCTGGGCTTTCAGATTCGAAAGAGTTTCATCATAGAAGGAGCCTCGAATCCTTGTCACCATCAGAATGTATAGTTAAGAGATTAAAAGAATATGATTCCCCAAAACCACCACCGCCATTGCCTTCAATTGTACAAAAGTATTCGAGGACCAAGACCAAACCTATTAACAGAGAATCCATTCTTTACGATATGGATAGGTATACTGGTGAGTAGCTTGTTTAATATGTTAAATATTTCTATTCTCACAGCACGATATCTTTGAGAGAGAGAGAGAGAGAGAGAGAGAGAGAGAGAGAGAGAGAGAGAGAGAGAGAGAGAGAGAGAGAGAGAGAGAGAGAGAGAGAGAGAGAGAGAGAGAGAGAGAGAGAGAGAGAGAGAGAGAGAGAGAGAGAGAGAGAGAGAGAGAGAGAGAGAGAGAGAGAGAGAGAGAGAGAGAGAGAGAGAGAGAGAGAGAGAGAGAGAGAGAGAGAGAGAGAGAGAGAGAGAGAGAGAGAGAGAGAGAGAGAGAGAGAGAGAGAGAGAGAGAGAGAGAGAGAGAGAGAGAGAGAGAGAGAGAGAGAGAGAGAGAGAGAGAGAGAGAGAGAGAGAGAGAGAGAGAGAGAGAGAGAGAGAGAGAGAGAGAGAGAGAGAGAGAGAGAGAGAGAGAGAGAGAGAGAGAGAGAGAGAGAGAGAGAGAGAGAGAGAGAGAGAGAGAGAGAGAGAGAGAGAGAGAGAGAGAGAGAGAGAGAGAGAGAGAGAGAGAGAGAGAGAGAGAGAAGAGAGAGAGAGAGAGAGAGAGAGAGAGAGAGAGAGAGAGAGATTATTATTATTAGAAATAGATGTAAAACTCAGGATTCTGAGCATTATTCATGTAAACATAAAAAAAAGTTGTCATTTGATTGACAATTTATATGTATCATTTCTTTCCAAAGATCTCATCGTTAGTCACTCCCGAAACGTTAATTTGAAAAGTAAAGAGATGTGTGCTACTGACTGTGTCTTTGTTGAGCTTCTTCCTCAACTTTGGGCTAATCCTGTAACTAAAAAAGTTGTCTCAGCTAAATGTACTCCTAAAAGAAATTCGAAAAATGCCGAGTGTTCTGGTCCTGCAAGCATTGTCGTTGAGGTAATTTAATTGAAATAATTTATGGTGTACATTCTCATTGATTGATTGGTTTTTCACAAATGTCATTCGTCAGAGATTGGTGTGTTTTTTTTATATTTTCCTCAATAGCTTAAGACTTTACCTCATTTAGTTAACGTGGTTTAAAACTTAAATTATATAGTTTGTATTATTGATATTCCGTAAAATAATTATAAGTTACTAATAATTATTTTTACCCTTTACTCATTTATTTTGAATAACTCACTATACGGGTATTATGTGCATAATTTTATTTTAAAGCTTTAAGAATTCGCGTAGGAATATTAGTTTAAACAAATAAAATTTTGTAAATATTTAATATTAAAGTTGTATAGCTTCCATATCGTAATTTCGACTCGTACGTTAATTTAAGCAAGTCATTACGTTAGATCTATAAAAACTTTTCATTCTGGCTTTATATTAAAGCGTAGACTTCCGTAGGTGCATTGAGATGTGAGTTTAAAATCAGAAAATTTTAAAAACTTTTAATGTTTTCTTGTCCCACTTCCATGTCATAATTTAGACTCGTACATCAGTTTAAGTAAGTGATTACTTTATCTACTTGATATATCTTTAAAATCTTTACATTCAGAAGTAATAATAAAACGTAAGACTCTCGTAGGCGTATTAAGGTATCAGTTAAAAAAAAAGTGAAAATTACTATACATTTTGTAGCATATAATTTGAACTCAAACATTAATACAAGCTGGTGATTACTTTATCTTCTTGATTGATCTTCAAAAATTTTCATTAATGCTTAATATTAAAACGTAACACTTCCGAAGGTACATTGGGATGTCAGTTTCAATCCTTCAAAAATTTTTAAAAATTTAATTTTAATTTTTAGCATTTCCAATTCTTTATTTCGACTCGTTCGTTAATATGTAATAGCTTAATATTTTAATATTAATGCATAGCCTTCTATATCTTCATTTGTTGGCCAGTTTAAAAGAAGAAAAATTCTAATTTAATATTCATTTTGTGCCACTTCCATATCATGTTGAAGACTTTTATGTTAATTTAAGTAATTGATTACATTGTCTCCTTGAGTAGATCTTTAAAAATTTTTACATTCAGGCTAAATATTGAAGTGGTGTATTGATGTATTGGTTTAAACAACAAAAGTTTTAAATATTTAATAATCATTTTGTACCATTTTCTTGTCACTTTTGTGACTGGTACGTTAATTTAAGCAATAGATTTTATATCTTTGGTAGATTTTAAATTTTTTTTTACATTTAATCTTAATATTAAAGCGTAGACTCGTAGGTATATTGCAATGTCGGTTTAAACATTTTTTTTTATTTTAAATTTAATGTTCATTTTGTACCAATTCTCAGTCATAATATGGACTCGTACGTTAATATAAGCAAATAATTACGTTATCTTCTTGTTAAATGTTTAAAAATTTTGCATTCAAGCTTGATATTAAAGGATAGACTTCTGTGGTCACATTTTGATGTCAATTTAAAGAAACAATATTTAGTATTTTAAAATATTTAATATTCCTTTTCGCACCTCTTCCATATCATAGTTTAAACTTGTGCATCAATTTAAGCAGATCAATACCTTATTTTCTTGTTAGACCTTTAAAAATTTTACTATTCAGGCTTAAAATTAGGGCTATTGATAATAATTATTGTTTAAGCCATTTTTTTTTTAAATATAAGCTGTGAATTCGGTGTAATATAATGTAATAGTTGACATTGAAAATCTTTAGTAATTTTCTTTTATAGTTTGATTTCTTTTGATAATTAATTTTAATTATTAGTAGGGTATAATAGGTTAATTAGTGCCTTGACACATCATTTGAAAATAGATTTAAGCTTGATGATTGGAAACTTTTAGCTAAGTTTTCTTCTCATTTCATTTAGGTTAAAAAGCTTTTGCGTTCACAATGTTGCTTATATGGATTTGAAATTACAGAATTAATGACAATTATTAGGACAATAGAGATTAGTTAATTTTGGAAAATTAATCATAATTTGAAAATTAGAACGGATAGTTCTTATTATGACTTTGTTAGCTATTCATTTTTAAATGAAAACCATGTCACTTAATGAGTATAATTAATAGTTCGAGGGTATAAACATTTGCAAGTTAAAAAATTTAAAAATAGGAGCAATTCTCTACACAAAGTGTTCAATCCCTTTTTTACTTAATAAATGGATTTCTCACATTTGAAATATTAACAAAGAAAAGGTCTAAGTAATCGATATACCAATTTATTTATCTGTAACATTACTTAAAGGACTAGTACCCATCTATTTAGTAATAGTTTTGCTATCAATATATTATTGTTCGATTGTGTGGGCTTGTTGATGCCAAGTAGAATGACTAGTCATTTAGTAAATAATTTTTAATGCATAATTTGTTGCAGTATTCAGAGAAACGCTTAAATGAAGGCATTAAAGCAAGATTGGATCAAAATAGGGAGCAATACTCGAGTTTATACAACTCTTCAATTCAGGCGCCATCTTTACAAGTCTGTGAGGCAGCTCTTCAGTTGGAGGATCTCGTAAAGTAAGATTTCCTTAGTATACTGTATATATATAATTATATTAATAAAGATTAGATTATACATAACATTGTATTTATATTTTTTAGAAAAGTTTTTGATAAGATTTATGATACTAAATATTTCTTTTATTCTAGATTATTATTTTAAATTCTGTGATTAATGATGTCTGGTTCTTGGGAATTGTGACTTTTTGGAATTTTATACGTTGTCAAGTATATTTTACCTATTGTATGTTTGATTCCTAAATTGCTTCTTTTATTCTAGCACTGTTGTCTCGTGGCATAAATCTTTCTCTGTTGACAATGATGAAAGGATGTCACTTGTTTTGTACGGGAGAGAGTTGTTTTATCACTTTGTTAAACTTACCTCAGAGGATACCAATGCATATCCACCTGCTAAGCAACTAATTACGTCATGTGCTGATGCTCTTGGCCAAGTAAGTGGGAATTTTCTGTTCTATTTTACCTAGTAACTGACGATTATATACCTTTGTATCAAAATATTTTTTAAAAATGATTATCCGTCATTAGTATTTCACAACGCACCTTTCAAACAGGAATTTCTACATGGTCATAAGGATTGTCAAGACACCCTTATTATGCAAGTATTAAAATCAACCCCTCAGTTTGGAGTGCTCCTTTCCCCTCATTTCACACCTATGGTTACTCCAGTTGAAACTTATCTCTCCAATTATTCGTCCCTGGGATCAAATATCTCAAGCCATCCAGATCTTTGCTTTATGTTATTGTCAAAGGTTAGTTGTTTATACCCGAAGATGACGCAAATGTCCACTCTCACATGGA